>JAKSZT010054416.1:14279435-14338912 GCA_026826555.1 Tolypeutes matacus
CCCCCCCCCCCCCCCAGATACTAAGCAAGGGTAAAACTCCTGGTGAATTGTATCTAACTGAAAGGAGAGCAGACTTCATCGTCCTTGTCAGCTACTTTGGATATATATAGATTGGGAAAGTGCTCCGAGTCACCTAGGAAGGTACTGGAAAGATAGAGAAGCCAGGGGAAATTTGTGGGTTGCTTGCCTCAGTGGCTGGAAGCTGCACACATACCCGGCCCTCAGGGTGGACAGCCTAGGTGGAGCCCCTGGCTCCCTGCTCCAAATGGGAGTGTGATGGCAGATTCCCTGCAAGGAAGAGAGGCCAGGGAGGGTAGAAAGTGATTTCTTTGTGGTGAGTTTAGCCAGATGGGTCCCCCTTGAATATCAAAAGGGATGCTGACTCAACAGGGAGAGTGGAGGGGGATCTCCTCAGGCAGGCTATCATGTCCAGCTGCCTAGGTAAAGAGGGAATTACATTAAAGAGGTGGCAGAGGCAGGCAGTTGACCAGCAGGATTCCTGGTGGAACGCAGGGAATTTAACCTGCCAGAGGGAAATGGGGCTGATAGACTTCTGAAAGGCTAATTAACCTTAGGAGGCAGAATAGCTCAGTGGAAGAACTCCTGCCTAGCATATACGAGGTCTGTGGTTTGACTCTTGGCTCTTCTTTGAGAAGTGATCAAATAGGTTATCAGACATCCATCTGAAACTTTATGACAGGGAACGCATAGAAATTCTCTTTGTATTAGCTTTTCTTGGATCTTTTATTTTTTTTAAAGATTTTCCTTTTTTTAATTTCCTTTACTTTACTTACTAAAACGTGGTTCAAAACCTGTGGAGGGCAGGCTACAAGGTGAGTGATTGATGAACACCAGCACCTGAGAATATCTTAGCGGTCTAAGAGAGAAGACTGTTTTTCCTTGTTTATTTTTTTATTTTTTTATTTTTTCTTTTGTCTCCTTTTTTTTAGAAGAGTCACTGCTCTCTTGTTTCTTCTTTGTTGTGTTTCCCCTTCCTTTGTTTCTCTGCTTGTTTTTCTTTTTTTCTTTTATTCACTGATTAACTCTCCATCTTTATATCTTCTGTTTTCTGTTGTTGTTCTTTCATTCCACTTCTTCTATTTGGTGTCCAATTTTTCTTATTTTGTTGCTCTCTCTCCTTTTTCTCTGTTTCTTTCTTTTTTTACTTTTTTCTTTCTCTCTTTTATCTTTGCTTTACTCCTCTTCTTTCCATTCCAGCCTTTTAATTCATACTATATATTTTTCTCTATACTGTTTCTTATTTAATTGTTTCTATTCCACTTTACTAATCTTATTCCTCTGTATTTCTTACTCAAGTTAATTTTTCAATTTCCTAGGCCTTGTATGGTTCCATCCTACCTTTTACTATTATTATTACTATTACACTTTTTCTCTTCTTATCTCTTTCCTCTCCTCTGGTCCTAATATCTTTTCTTTCAAAGGAACATAGACAACAACAAGTAAATAGAATAAGAGGAATGAAGTGTCAAAGTGAAACCTAACCAGACACACAACAACAACAAAATAAAATTATAGAATATAGAGAGAAGCTAATCAACTGAATAAACCCATCAAGATAAACAGATGCCTAGACACCAACAAAAAATTACAAACCATACTAAGAAACAGGAAGACATGGCCCAATCCAAAGAACAAACTAACAACTAAGAGGAGATGCAAAACATGGAACAACTAATCAGAGATGTTCAAACAAATATCAAGAATCAACTTAATGAAGTGAAGGAAGAGATTAAGGATATTAAGAAGACACTGGGAGAACATACTGAAGAAATTGTAAACACACATTAAAAGATAACAGATATGATGGTGTTGAATGGCACAATCCAAGAAATAAAAAATACACTGGAAGAAGCACACAACAACAGATTTGAACAGGCAGAGGAAAGAATCAGCGATGTGTAAGACAGTACATTTGAAATCAGATAGTAGGACAGATAGATAAAAAGATAGAAAAATTTCAAGAAGGACTTAGGGATTTGAATGACAACATAAAACACACAAACACATGCATTATACACATTCCAGAGGGAGAAGAGAAGGGAAAGAGGACAAAAGGAGTGTTGGAAGAAATAATGGCTGAAAACTTCTCAACCTTATAGAGGGAGATGGATGTACATGTCCAGGAAGTGCAGTGCACCCCAAAGAGTATAAATCCTAACAGGCCTGCTACAAGATATATACTTGTCAAATTGTCCAATGCTCAAGGCAAAGAGAAAATCTTGAAAGCAGCAAGATAAAGAGAACCATCACATACAAGGGAAGCTTGGTAAGATTAAGTGCTGATTTCTCATCTGAAACCATGGAGGCAAAAAGGTAGTGGTATGATATAGTAAGGTGCTAAAAGAAAAAACTTCCAGCCACGAATTATCTATCCAGCAAAGCCAACATACAAAAATGAGGGAGAGCTCAAATATTCACAGATAAACAGAAATTAAGAGAATATGTAAATAAGAAACCTGCATTTCAAGAAATACTAAAAGGATCTCTGCAGATTGAAAGGAAAAAACAGGAGGGAGAGAGTTGGAGTAGAGTGTAAGAACAACTAAAATGATAAAAAGAGAAGTAAAAACAACATATAGCATACATAAACCTAAAGAAAATATGGCTAATGTAAGTAATTCTTTGACAGTAATAATATTGAATGTTAATGGTTTAAACTCACCAGTCAAGAGACACAGATTGGCAGAATGAAAAATGAAATAATGACCCATCTATATGACTACAAGAAACCCATGTTAAACCCAGGTTTCAGCAAGGAGGCTGAAAGTGAATGGTTGGAAAAATTTTTACAACCAGTGGGTCAAACCCTCAGTGTTGTTTCAAGTAGCTATGAATCTTGTCCTTCAAGGAGTGAGGCCTGATGGTTGCCATGAGTCCTGAAAGGAGAGGGAGGGAGGAATAGCATAGATGGAACAGGGGGCATTTTGGAGGGAGATGGAAGTGTTCTACATGATCTTGCTATGATAGATACAGGCCATGTTGAATTACATCAAAGTTTATAAAAGTGTATGGTACAAAATGTAAACCATAATGTAAACCATTTACCATGGTTGGTAGCTATGTTTCAATATTTGTACATCAGTTGTAACAAATGCACCATCCACATATAAAATGTTATTAATAGGGGAAGGAGGAAAAGGAGGAGGATGTTGGTTATGTGGGAGTCCTCTGTATTCCATACATGATGTTTCTGTAACCTAAAACTTCTTTGAGGACAAAATGAAAAAAAAAATTAAGACACTATACATATTTGACAACAGATCTTACAGTGATGAAAGGCAAAATGTCAAAAAAATTTTAATATTTTTTCATTATTTTTTATTAACCTAAATTATTTTTTGTATTTTATTTCATATTATTAAAACTATTATTATCATTATTATTTCATTTTCTTATGAAAATTGTATTTGACTATTTTATTGGCTTCATTTTTGAAGAAGTTTTGGATCACAGAATGGTGATCCAAACTGTGGTAGGGGAGGATCATTGGTATGGGGTGTCAGTAATGGGGGATACATGGGAAGACACTCACCTGGGCATACATATAAGGCATATAAATGTATTCAAATGTTCATAGGGCATTTTCATGGTGGGTGGAGATTCACACAATAACCAAAAGAATATCAAATTCCCATCGTGGAGATTGTTGCCACATTCTCTAATGGATCAGCAAAAATCTCCTGAGTACAGGGGCAATGACGAGTGAAGGAGGATGGTCCATTGATGGGCCCTTGATATTGATGATTGTGTATATGAACCTTTACTCTTGAAATTGAAACTTAGCCTAGTATTATAGAGTGCCTAAGAGTTGCTACCAATGAGCCTCCTTGTTGCTCAAATGTGGTCTCTCTCTCTAAGCCAAACTCAGCATATAATACCTTACATTCCTCCCAGCATGGGAAATGACTCCTGGGCATGAGCCTCTCTGGTACTGAGGGATTTCTACCAAGCACCAGCTAGCAATGCAACTGGAAAAAGACCTTGACCAAAAGGGGGAAGAGGTAAAAACAAATGAGTTTATATGGCTAAGAGACTTCAAAGTGAGTTAGGAGGTCACCTCAGAATTTACACTTATGCACGTCTCAGCAAGATCTCATTGACTGCCACAGTAAATATTGCCTCAAGTAGTGGGCCTCTTGAGGGCTCTGGAAACATCCAGACACTATAGTCAGGGCAAGTAGCTCAGGAGTTTGGTGCCTTGCCAGTGAGCCCTACTTAGGAATTTATGCTCCCCAGAGTGACAGAGTTGGACTCACTTGTGGTTTCCCTACACATGGCTCTTCTGTCCTTCTATTTGAACCTATAATTAGTACTGAAGTTGGTATGTGTATGTCCAAGAGACTTAAATCTTTGGGCTGTCCATGTGCCAGCTGGGCCTTGAATCTCAGGAGTTTCAACACTTACTCTCCAATTCATTGGTCTCACCCAGGACAACTAACATGGAGGTGATGATGGACAACTACCATATACACAGAACCGAGATATTCTACAACTGCAAGCAAGAAAGTCCCATCCATTGGCACTATGAGATCACTGCCTCCTTTCAATTAGAGGTTGACTGGGCATCACTATCCCAGAATCCTCAGGATTGGGGAATGAACCATGGATTAAAGTAAACGTACTGGTATTCTACTATAGACTTATTGTGATTCTAGCATTGGTTTGGAGTCAGTGGCCACTGGAGGTTCTGAAGGCAGGGAGAGGGAAAATCAGGTGTAATATGGGGGCATTTCTGTAACTTGGGGATTGTCCTGAATGACATTCTCATGACAGATACATGCCATTATAAACCTTGCCATAACCTACAGACTTGGGTGGGAAAGAGCATTGGGTGGCAATGCTCCAAAATGTGTTCATCAATTGCAATGAATGTACCTTACTAATGAAGGATTTTGTTAATGTGGAAAATGTGGGGAGCAGGGCACATACAAATCCCCTATATTTTTTATATGACATTTGTATAATATAAGTATCTTTAAAAAATAAAATAAACACTGCCTTTGCTATATAATATAGACTTTGATAGGAGTATTCTTATTTTCATTTGCCTTGAAATAGTTCTTGATTTCTCCTGTAATTTCTTCTTTGAACCACTGATTATTTAAGGGTGCATTGTTTAATCTCTAGATATTTGTGAGTTTTTCTTTTAGCATCCATTATTGATTTCCAGCTTCATTCTATTATGCTTAGAGAATATGCTTTGCATTATTTCAATCTTTTCACATTTATAGAGACCTGTCTCGTAACCCAATATATGGCCTATCCTGAAAATGGAAACCTGAGCACTTGAAAAGGATGTATATACTGCTGTTTTGGGGTGCAATGCTCTATAAATGTCTGTTAGGTCTAGTTCATTAACCATATTACTCAATCTCTCTATTTTTTTCATTTATCTTCTGTCCAGATGTTCTATTCAATGCTGAGTGTGGTGTATTGAAGTGTGCAGCTATTATTTTAGTGGCATCTATTTCTCCCTTCATTTTGCCAGTGTTTGTTGCATAAATATTTATTATAGTTATTTCCTCCTTTGTCCCTTATATTAATATATAATGACTTTCTTCATCTCTTATAACAATTTTGCATTTATAATCTATTTTGTCCACTATTAATATCACTACACCCAGTCATTTTTTGTTACTATTCATGTGGAATATATTTTTCCAGCCCTTCACTGTCAATCTGCTTGTGTCCTTATGTCTGATGTGAGTCTCATTTGGGCAACTTATAGATAGCTCATATTTTTTTATCCATTCTGTCAGTCTATGTCTTTTGATTGGGGAGTCCAATCCATTAAAGTTCAATATTATAACTGTAAGGCACAACTTATTTCATTCATTTTGTCCTTTGGCTTTCTGTTGCCATATTGTACTACTGTCTGTCTTCCTATCCTTTAATTTCCCCTTCCTAATAATCTTCATTTTTACACTCTTCTCCATGTCTCTCAACCTTATTTTTTTCCTTTCAGGCTGTAGCACTCCCTTTAGTAGCTCTTATAAATCTGGTCTTTTGGTAACATTCTCTCCCGGTTTTCATTTGTCTGTGAAGACTTTAAACTCACCCTCATTTTTGAACAAAAGTTTTGCTGGAGAAAGAAGTCTTGGCTGGCAGTTTTTCTCTTTCAGTACCTCAAATACATCACACCATTTTCTTCTCACCTCCATGGTTTCTGATGAGAGATTGGCACTTATTCTTATTGACTATCCCTTGTATGTGATAAATTTCCTTTCTCTTGCTGCTTTCAGAATTATCCCTTTATCACTGCTATTTGACATTCTGAATAGTATGTATCTTGGAGTAGGTCTATTTGGATTTATTCTGTTTGAGGCCCATTGTCCTTTTTGGATATTGATATTTATGTATTTCATAAAGTTTGAGAAATTTTCTGCCATTATTTCATTCTTTCTGCCCCCTTTCCACTCTCTTCTCCTTCTCAAACAGCAATAACATGTATGTTTGTGCATTTCATATTGTCATTCAATTCCCTGAGGCCCTGTTCCATTTTTTCCCATTCTTTCCTCTTTCTATTCTCCTGTCTTTTCATGTTCAGATGCTCAGTCCTCCATTTCACTAATTCTGTCCTCTACCAGTTCAATTCTGCTGTTATATCCTCTAATGTAGTTTCAATATCATCTACTGTGTCTTTCATTCCCATAAGCTCTGTTACTTTTCCTTGAGGCTTTCAAATCATTCTTTATGCTTACCCAGTGTCTTAATATCCTTTATCCCTTTAGTCATATTTTCCTTCAACTCCTTGAATTGATTTAGGAGACTTCAGTGATTATCATTGATTAGTTATCTTAAAACTTGTGTCTCATCAGGATTTTTGGTTTGTTCCATTGGCTGAGCCTTCTCTTCCTGTTGAACATGGCCTTGATGTATATAGGAAGACATGACTAATAAGTAGTGTGCACTTTCTATGTATCAGCAACAGAATTAGGTGTTGCCCATGTTACATAATTTAATTATACCAATAATCTTATAAGAGAGACAGCAGAAGAATATATACGCACAAGCTACATAGACTTAAGGGGTTGAAATTGAGATTTTAGTAGAACCAAATATAAGTGCTCAGATATATTCACCAAAACTCAGGTTTATAATCACTGATATACATTATATGTGAGAACATCTTCTCTCCATACAAAATCATGTGTTTTTCTAATTGGGGTAGGTAATCACAGCAGAAGGCTACTAAACCTTAGCTGTAATAATATTACTTTATTTTGATCTAATAAACCTGAGTTCTGTCAATGTGACTTTATATTGGAACTGCAAGCTGTTGAGATACAGTTGGTTGTATGACATTGTAAGAATAAACTAACCAGATTGTAGAGATTCTTAAATATCAGACAAAGGGAAGCATTATCTTATAGTTACTTCAAAGTCCTTTAAAATAAGTTACACCCTAATGCAAACAAAAACTTTATAAATTTATAAAGTGCATTGTAAATATGAATGTTCAAGAACAGTTTTTCTTAAATGGTTGAAATTTTAGATCAATTAATGGATCCTTAGAGTTGTTGAATTAAAAGTTAAAATTCTTTAGTAATCAATGTCCTTTGTACTTTCACATCCCCATATCCACATTTGCTTCCCCACATGTATTTTGGTCATATAATCCACCATAAATTATACCTGTTTTAGTCAGTGTCTTAGTCTCTGTTTTTTGGGGGTTAAGTTGTCTCATTTTATAAAGTTGAGTGTGCATTTTACTAAGGGAAGGTATTTGGATATTCCTGGCTCATGGCATGGAGGCAGAATGGAAAGCAATTTTAGCAACTTTTAGCAGTGTCATTGACAGGAAACAAAAAATTGAGTAAAATTATACATAGGAGGAGGTAAATAGTCTGTCAGTTGACATGCGTGAAAGAGTAACTGAATCCTATGAGTAAAGTGGAAATAAACCCTTTTTGATTAGATAACTCTAACTACTCTGTAAGCTTGCTTGAAAAAGTTAACATAATCTCTTGAAAGCTAAAACTATATAGAATTTCTACAATTTCTTGTTTGCCATGTCTAGTAGTCAATTAAGAAATTTCCAGGAATATCAGGAAATAGGACCAAATAACCTAAACCTAAGAGAAAAAATCAGGAACAGAAACAGAACATCAGGTGATCTATATAGATACTGGTTTTAAAATACATATAAGTTTAAGAAAATAGATGAATAGATGGAGAATTTCATCATAAAAATACATATGTTACTCAGAACTGAATAAAACTGAAACAAATAATTGATATATGTGTTTAATAGTAGATTAAATTCAGCAGAAAACAAAACTAGTGAACAAGAAGATATGTCATTATAAAATATCCATATTGAATCACATAATAAAAGAGCACTGGATAAATAGGGGAAAAGATAAAAGGGACTACAGTTTTTGTAGTAGTAAAATAGACTACTTGTAATTGGAGTCCTAGAACAAGAGAAGAAAATAAAAGAAAATATTGAGCAGATTATGGCTAAGAATTTTCAAAAACTATCAAAAGACATAAAGCCACAGATATAAGATGCTTTAAGAAAACAAGGGAGTAATTTTTAAAAACCCTCTAATACCTGCATGTCATGAACAAACTTCTCAAAAGCCAACAACAACAAGAAAATCATAAAAAAAGAAATATTATTTCAAGGGGGGTAAGAACAAAATATTCACCAACTTTTCAATACAAATTGTGGAAGCCAGAAGATAAGGAGATAATTTTAAAATTCCAAAAGTAATAACTGTTAACCTAAAATTCTATATATATCACAAGTATACTTCAAAATAATTTTATTCAAAAAGCAAATTTGAAGAAAAACTAAGGAACTAGTCACCAATTGATTTACTTCAAAAGGAATACTAAAGGGAGTTTTTCAGACAGCAAGATGATGATTCCAGATTGAAGTCTAGTAATTCAAGATAAAATAAATAGTATTATAAAGAGACAATAATGGATAAATTTTATTCAATATATATATTTAAACAAAAATATCTTCTAGATTTTAAAATATATGTATTAATAAAGTAATGATAACAATTTTACAAAAGGCAAGGAAAAGGTAGATAAAGATGAAAAACTCAAGGATGTCATTGTAATCTCTAAAATAAGTATCAGAAGAATAATGAGTGTATTATTAAAAGCCATTAGAAGGGGAAATTTATGAATATAAAATATTTGCTTTATCTATAAGAAGGGAATAAAAGAACAAACAGTCAAATAACACATGAAACAAATAGAAAAAAATAGTGATTTGATAGATTTAAACACAGTTATATTAGTAATTGCATTAAATGTAAATGAATTAAATAATACAAGTAAAAGACAAATGTTGCCAAACAGGACAAAGCCAAACAAAAACAAACAAAACAAAACAAAACCCCTGAAAATACTATACTATATGTTGCCTAAGCATATGGACACCAAACAGTTGAAAGTAAAATTATAAAAAAATAATTAAAAAGATAGAAAGATATGCACCATATAAACACTAACCAAAATGAAGTTGACTTAGCTATATTAATACTAATCAAAGTAGGTGATAAGGCAAAAAACATTTCTTAAGATAAAAAGAATTTTATTCATTTATCATTTGGAATATGATAATACTTCTAAATATATTATTCCTCATAATTCTGTGGGTTGACTAGGCTGTTGCTAGGATCTTTCATATGGATACACTCAGATATTGGCTTGGCCTACAACCATTTGCAGGCACAACTGGGATGAATATCCAAGATGGCTCAATTACATGGCAGAGAGTTAATTTAAGCTTCTGGTTGAAAGTTCAGATTAAGCTAGTGACTGGAGTGCCTATATGTGACCTTTTCATGTGTTTTAGACTTTTCACAGAATGATAGATAGTTTACAAAAGGAAGTGTTTCAAAAGTTTTAGTGTTCCAAGAGACACTGCTATAGGCTGCAAGTCTTCTTATGACATTGCCTCAGAAGTCCTGGTACATTCCTTTTGCTGCATACTATTTATTAATCAAATCACTAGGGTCATCAGAGATTCAGGAAAGAGTGTTTACTTACCTCTTGGTGTAAGAACAGCACACAAATACAAAAAGTGAAGGAATTAATAGTGACCACATTGGAGACTACCACAGGCACAATTCATAATAATTCAAGTATTTGCTTCAATAGAATGATGTAAAAATCCTAAGTTTCTATGCAACTCGTAACAATGAAACAAAACCTGACAGGACTAGAAGGAAAAATAGACATTTCTGTGATCTTATTTGAAGACTTTCAACACAATCTAGTCAGTAACTGATAGGCCAAGGTGAGAAAAAAATACACAAGGAGAGAGAAAAGCTAAATAACCAATTAACAAGCTTACTTTATTGATTGTATAAACAAGCCATTCAATAGCTGCAAAATAGCTATGGATTTTAAAGTACAGGGAAAATTTTCTAAATTGACCCACTTCTGGGACATAAAGCAATTTCCAACACAGTTGAAATGATTGAAATGATACAGAGTATGTTCTCCAACCATAGTGGAAATAAGTTTGAAGTTAATTTTTAAAACTTGAAACCTTTCAAAATAATTGGAAATTAAATAATACAATTCTGAGTAACCTGTGCATCAAATAAAATCTCACAGTGGAAATTAGAAAAAGTTTCATCCAAATGTTAATGAAAAATACACTATATCACAAATGTGGGGTGTAACCAGAGCAACATTAGATGGAAATTTATATCCATAAGTTCATTTATTAGAATATAAAAAAGCTAAAAAGCAATAATCTATGCATCCAACCCAAGAATCTAAGAAAAGAATAGTAAATTAATACCAAAGAAAGAAGGGAAGAAATAATAAAGATGAGACAGCCTGATAAAATAAAAACAAATTTAAAAATTGAAAAGTTTGTTTGGAAAGACTAAAAGAACTGGTTAAAACCCTACAAGACTGATTAAGAGAAAGACCAAATAAATGATATAAGAATTTTTAAATGGGATGCATTACAATTTTATAAACATTAAAACATAAGGAAAGGGCATTATTTAAAAACTTTATACCAATAAGCTTAAAATCTTTAGACAAAATTTAAAACTTTATTGAATAGCACACTTTATTGAGAAGAAATAGAAAATCTGAATATACTATACATATTAAAGAAAATAAATCCATAGTTAAAAAATAAACCAATTTATTGGAGAATTCTACCTACCAAGCTTTTTAAGGAAGAAATAAAACCAATACTTTACACAAGTCTTTTAGAGAGTAGAAAAAGCCCAACTCTTTTTATGAGTCAATAACTTTGACCTTGACAAAGATATTACAAAAAAAGGGGGAATTTAAAGCCAACTCTATTAATGAACACAGGTGCAAAAATTCTGAACAAAATATTTGTAAGCCAATTTCAGCTGTATAAAAGTGACATACTTCAAGATGAAGATGAGCTTATTAAAAAAGGCAATATCACATTATTATTTAAAAATAAAGTAATCTAATTAATCATATTAATCTAAAATTTATATCATAAAATTCAATATGCATTTGTGGAAAGAAAAAACAAACTCAACAAATTTGTAATGGAAGGGAGCTTTTTTATCTAACAGAGTAATAAAAAAAACAAATCTACAGCAAACACCACACTTAATGGTGATATATTAAATAATTTCCCTCTTTTTAGGAACAAGACATGCCCTCTATTGCCACTATTATTCATCATTGTATCTACTAACCTTGCCAATCAAATAAGGCAAGTTAAAGAAGTAAAAAGTATAGATATCTGAAAGGAAGATTTAAAACTATTATTTACAGATGACATGTTTATATATGTAGAAAATACAAAAATATCTAAAGATAAACCATTATCATTTATTTAGCAGTGTTGTTGAACTTAGTACTATTACAGGATACAATGTCAATATTCAAAATCATTTTTCTTTATACAATTATAATTAGATGATGAAATATAAAACACACAGTGCCACTTGCAAAAACATCTATGTAATATCATATACATTAGACTAAATCTAACAAAAGATGTAGAAGGCTAGTTCACAAAACATGCTGATATAAATCATTTTCTAAAGATGTTATATCTCCCAGAGTTCTTCTAAATTTCAATGCAAGCCCAGTAAAAATGCTAGCAGAACTTTAATTTGTCAAGGTTGAAAATGTGCTTCTAAAATACATAGGAAAATTCAAAATGTCAAAAACAGTCAACACAATTTTAAAGAACAAAATTAGTAGACTTCATCACATATCAAGACATAAAATTTTGATAGCTAAAACTTATTATTAATACAAAGATAAATGCATCATAATTCAGTTCAGTAATAGATTGTATGTTTATGGTCATATGGACATCTGATTGATGATTAAGTGTCACTCCAGTGCAATTGGGAAAGCTTGTTCCAATAAATAATGCTATGTCAGTCAGATATTCATATGGGGAAAAATATTTTTACCTCACTACCACGCCATACAGAAAATGATACAAATATGAAAGGTAAAACAATAGTTTCTAGAAGATAACATATGTGATTATCTTCAGGCCACAGAGTAGCTAAAGATTTCTTAGAGGACACAAACATTCCTAACAATAAAGGAAAGCTTGATAAGTTAGGTTTTGATAAAATTAAGAGTTTTTGTTCATCAAAAACACCTTTCAGAGAGTGAAAACCCAAGAGAGCCAAGAGGAAGAAGATATATGCAATGTATATATCTGACAAAGAACTCATATCTAGAATACATAAAGAAGTCTTTAAAATCATTAAGAAATGGACAGATGACAATGGTCTTGTATAAGCATTTCACAAAAATGAAAATCTAAGTGGACAATAAGCATATGAAAAGAAGCTGATGCTCTAGAGCTAAAAAGGAAATGAAAATTGAAGCCAAAATATGTTATCAATCCACCAGGATGGATTTAAAAATAAAATCTTAAAAATTTCCAAAATTAAGTGATGACAGGGATGACACTTTTCAATAAAGACTGGAATTCTCTGGTAATATAAATTGGTAAAACTACTCTGGAAAATTATTTGCCAACTTATTATATACCTAAATATATGCATAAGCAATGAAATAGCAATGTCAATTCTAGGAATTATTAACCAAATAAAGATTTATAAATATGTGTGCAAAAAGATGGACAAAAAGAGTCATAGCATCATCAATTTTGTCAAACTGGAAATAACCCAAAGGTCAATCATTAATAGAAAAATAATTTAAAATTATGGTATATTTGGGAAGTGGATGTGGCTCAAGCGATTGGGTTCCCATCTACCACATGGGAGGTCCCAGGTTTGTTTCCTGGGGCTTCCTGGTGAAGGCGAAATGGCCTGCGTGGCGAGCTGGTACAACAACAACAACAAAAAGAAACAAAGAGGGGAGACACAACAAACCAGGGAGCTGAAGTGGTTCAAGCAATTGAGTACCTCTCTCCCACATCAGTGGTCCCAGGATCGGTTTCCGGTGCCTCCTAAAGATGAGAAGAGAAGACAAGCAGACATAGAGAGCACACAGCAAATGGTCACAGAGAGCAGACAGTGAACACAAAAATAACAAGGGGAGGGTATAAAAAATATTATGGCATATTTACAAGTAGAATGCTATAGGGTGATGCAAAGGTATCAAACTAATGCATCACCTTATAGCATTCCACTTATAAATATACCATAATTAAAAATTTTTTTTTTACAATATGGATGAATGCCACAGAAACAATGATGTAAATAAGCCATATACAACAGGCAACAATGTATCATGACATTTATATAAAATTAATTGACACATCTAATATATGGTAATATAAGTAAAAATACTGGCTATATTTTGGGTGATATTTGAAAGAGATCATAAGAAACGGCTTACTATAGACAGATAATGTTCAATATCTTTATATAGTGTTAAACTGTAAAAGATATTCACTTTGTAAAACAAGTTATTTTGTCCTCTTAATACTTGTGTAACTTATAGTAGATAGGTTATATGATATTAAAATGTTTTTTCTTTTTTTATATTTATTGAAGTATATCACTCATACATAAACATAAATAAACAATAAGTGTATAGTAATAGTTGTAAACTTCAAAATGTATTTTTAATAAGACTGTCCCAGAGATACAGAAGAGCCACTCACTATGTGGAGGGACAAAAGAGGGAAAAGAAATGGATATACAAAGAAAACATGTAATTTTTAATTTTCTCCTTCCATTAAGTTAGTAAGTGTGAGTGGTAAATTTCAAATAGCCCAAACTATGGATGACCCTATTTCAGGCAATAGTTCTATGATTCTGGAAGCTTCTCTGAACCAAGGGGAGAGAGTTCTGTACCAGAGGCTAATGATGAAGTTGAACCAAGGTGGCCCAGGTGTATTGAACTGAAAGTCTTCCAAAGGTAGGAATTTTCTTGGCACAGAGAGCTGCATTTTCCACATTCAATTTGGTTACATAATATTTCACTTTATTTTACACACATCTATTCTTTGTGCTTACTCTAGCAAGACTCTTTGGGCACAAGCATTTTCCATATTTTATGTATTTTCAGGCTCACGTAAGTCAAGAGAAGTGGATAATTGAATAGGATATAATGCAAATGGAATAGTTCATCAAACTAATGCCACGGATTACCCTTGAGAATGAATTATCATTCATGGAGTTTAGAAGGAGGGTATCACTGAGAGACATCCCAGTGTTTCTGATTTAAAGCCATCCAGACTTGCTTCTCTGTAGGATCCTACATGGAATAGACTGTTTCATTTAATTAATCAAGACTTTTCCCATTCCCCGCAACTAACATATTCTCTTCTCTTATCTATCCATTCACACTTCTCAAAAGAAGAATGTGGTTAGTCATTCCAAAACGCTGTTTTTGTGCATCTGTGCAAATGTAAAATCAAGAAAATTAAGGCAACATAGTAAGATTTCCCTAAGATAAATATTTTCAATTTAGAGAACTGCCTTTTAAGTTGAAATGATGTAAAAAAAATCTTTTTTTTATACATTGATTATGATTTTTAGAGTCCTTTTAGATTGCAAAATTTATTTGGCAAAATAAAAAGTTGGCTAATAAATGTTGGTTTCCAGTATTTCTTCTAAAATTCCACTGGTTACTTAAAGCAAAATTTAGGAGCTGTAGAACAACTTTGAATAAGCACTTCTTCATCTCTTAATCAGATTCAAGTTGTTCTGAAAAGAAATGGAATATCTTATTTAATGGAGAAATTATTGGCTTGTATTGTATTTAATTGCATACAAAACTCATTGTTTGCTAAAAGCTTGAAAAATGTGTAATTTTCTTGCTGTGAGCTTTTTTAAAAAAGAGAATACAATGAGAATACTATGAAATTGGTATTCACTGTAAAAATCCATATATTATAAAACACACGTGATATTTCAGCAGTTCAATTACAGACAAACAAATATTCTCAATGGATATAGATGAAATGATATGTCCAACACCTTTCAAGTTGTAATTATACTACGAGTAATTTCCTATCCAATGTAGTCAATGCCTTAAAAAATAAACATGAAGATTCTCCAAAATGCAGTATTAGAGTAAATACTTGGAAGCAAAGTTAGGTTTTCTCATAACCTAAAATTCATTAAATAGCACTGCATGGATATTAGCTTAGGTCACATACTGCAGGAAATAATTTTCCCATTTAGCCCATAAAATAAAATATCCACATTCATATGAATTTTACTTGTACACTGTTTCATCAAATGAATTGCACATTCATTCAAAATACCTGCCACCAACAATGTATCTATTCTATACTATATATTTTTGATATACATAGTCTATACCAATATTTTTAGGAGTTTATACTATATTAATTCTGGAAAGATTACTATTTTGAAAAGAAATTCATTGCTCTTAACGAATTCTGTAATTCATATGCCTGTTAGAAAAACTATTGTTGGAGTATCCATATCTATGAAACCAAAAGTAATATATTCTACATCTTTACTAAACTATCAATAAACTTAAAAATAACTACATCTAAGAAGAGGGAGCATAACACTCCCACCCAATGCAAGCTAGTTAGCCTCAGTAAAAAAATACATAAGTGAAAAGTTACTTAATTTAGTTGATGAATGATTTTCTTTTTCCTCCTGCTTTTGAGAAAAATAATATTTTATTCATTTTTTCAAATTATTGACATTGAACCTCAAACTTAAACAGAGGATGTTATATAAAAAGAAGATAAAGTAGTCTGAAAAAGAGATATTATACTTAATTTCGAATTAACTTAATTTGAATTTGTTTAAGCCATATAAAAGGAAATAACAAAAAACCTTTTCTCTCATGTGCAATTAAAAAGACTACAGACACCCTGCCTGGGACACAGGACATGGGAAATTTAATATATTTCTGCTTGGAATGTTAGTTGGTAACATCTTCCTGAGATACCTATCTCAGAAAGTTCCTTAAAGTATTTGTATCATCAGGACCAGAACGTCTGGTAGTTTGGATTCTGAGACTTTTTCCTAAGGTTATACAATGCACTGAATTGCCTAGATATTCATAAGAGATTGTAAATAATAATAGAAAAAAGAAATGCAATCTGTGTAAACCTTTAACAATTGGAAATTGGTTTTGTAAGCTATGGAATACTATGTGGCCACTAAAAAATGAGATTTAATTCTATAAAACTTAGAAAGCTTATTTATATCATTATGAGAACAAGAGGTTATAAAAACAATAGGTATGATATAATTGAAACTATAAATATATATATCATTATTCATTTATTTAATTGTCATTGATTGGTAAATTACCATGTGTCTATTTTATTCATTAATCAGACAACTGGAAGGGCCTTGCATAATTGATTAACAATGATGAGCTTAACGATATATGAGTCTATGTTGTTATCACTGTTAATTTTTATTATTCTAATGCTTCTTTTATTAATGTAGCCATTTTAAAATAAAATATATTTCAAAAGGATTTAACCCCCAAATCATAAGTTTTCCAACCTTAAAGAATCCGTGTCTTTTTAAAATACAGCATCTTGAATGTGTGGAGTATGAATTATAAAGCTACAAGAAATGTATTTTTTTAAGCATGTAAATAAGAATGTTCCTTATTATAGTTAATCATTTTTAGTTTTTAATAGCTTTTTTCTGCACTGAAAATGTTTTATACATGCTCTCACTAATTATCTTATTATTCCTCTTGGTAAATAGGTGGTAAAACTATTTGAATCACCTATTTAAAATAGGATGATTGGGAATAAATGAACATACACTGCAGATTAGAATAGGAAAATAGAAATAAGTGTACAAAAGACTGCGACACAGTATTAACTTTTTCATGAATTTTAAATCTGTAAGCAAGTGTTGTAGGCAAGCAATACAAACCCAAGAAATTTTTTCACTTTTCCACCAATGGTCTTCGGGGTCCATTAGAAGTTGCTTACAGTGTGCAAAAAAGGGGAAGAGGAAACCCAGCCTATTTCTCTTCAAAACAATCATGCTTCCAATATATATTTAAACATATACACTACCCCTCTTGACTTTCAGATAATCTAAATAAGGCTAAAGACTCTAAAGTAAAGAAAGGTGCAGAACTCAAGAATGTAAAAAGAAAATTTGGAATGTAGTTTGTGATTGTCATTATTTTCCAAGGTGATTTCTCACAACAGAATAAAATAATGTTGAATATTTATTAGCCTTTTTGTCTGTCTGTCTTCTCCCTCCTCTTTCTTTCACTATCTTTCACTATCTTCTGCAAAACAGTAAAAAACATATATTAGGATAAATTATGAATTGTTCCTTTTTGAGTGAGAACTAGAATGTATCAATGTGGCTAGAAAGAGTGACAGATTAACACTTCATTGTAAGCTGCAACTTTGATCAGGCTCTGAGAGAGTGGCTTTTTTGCTTTACAAAATGTTTGGCTTCATTTTCTGATAATGCTTTTAAGAGTATCAAGTGGCTAGAGCAGTTAAAATCTATCTCAAGAATTTTAAAATACTAAAATTAAATTTAAAGAATTTATAATTCTTAAGAGTTTACTAAGAATGACATATGGATTTTTTGTTAAAAAATCTGTTTATAGAAAGGGACTGTGCAGACTTTGGATTTAATGAATTAAGCAATTAAGACTGTTTAATTTATAATAGTTATTTTTAATACATTTGCTATCAAAGTACATATATTTGCTCTGTATTTTAAAATAGAATGAAATAGGCTTCACAAACTCTTTCAATAAATAGAAAAGAAGGGAATAATTCCCAGCTCATTCTATGATGTCAGTATTACTGTGATACAAAAATGAGGCAAAGACATAAACAAGAAAAGAACCCACCCATCAATATTCCTTTTGAATATGGATGTAAAATCTTCAACAAATGCTAGCAAACCCACACCAGAAATATACATAAAAAGGGACTATATAATGGGAAAAAAATGGATACCCTTTTATGATAAAAGCACTCAAGACACTAAGAATACAAAGGAACTTCCTCAAACTGATAAGAGGCACTTATGAAAAACCCATAGCTTTCATACTTAGTGGTGAAAGCTTTCTCTAAAATTAGGAACAATATAAAGTTGTCTACTCTTGTCACAGCAATTTGGCATTGCTGAAGTGTCTAGCCAGGGCAATTAAACAAGAAAAAGAAACAAAAGGTATCCAGTTTATAAAGGAAGAAGTAAAACTATTTCTTTTTTTTCTTTTTTAAAGATTTTATTTATTTATTCATTTATCCCCCCCTTGCTGCTTGTGCTCACTGGGTTAGCTAACCACGCCGTGTGGGCGGGCTTGCCTTCACCAGGAGGCCCCAGGTAAACGGGAGCCCTACTGATTGAGCCACAGCCGCTTCCCAAACTATTTCTTTTTCTAGGTGATATTGCCTTGTATGTAGAAAACTCTAAAGATTCCACAAAAAATACTTGTTCAACTAATAAACAAGTTTCAGCAAGGTTGTGTCCCCGGATTTTGTCTAGGTTCTTGACTATGCTGCAGAAATGAATTTCAAGAGTACGT
The DNA here is from genome assembly GCA_026826555.1 of Tolypeutes matacus. Lineage (NCBI taxonomy): Eukaryota > Metazoa > Chordata > Mammalia > Cingulata > Chlamyphoridae > Tolypeutes > Tolypeutes matacus. The sequence goes on from JAKSZT010054416.1 coordinate 14,298,396, forward strand.
CGGGTTTGTTAGGGAGGAGAAATAGGAGAAAATAACAGATCATGGGTCCCAGAGAGAGTGATAAAGAGGGCTGGTTTATAGACTACAATTTCCCATTATAGATGATAAATGCCCAGGTTTTACTTGCAGGGGGACACAGCAAGAGCAGGGCACAGAAGGCAAGAAAGAGCAAGAGAGCAAGGGAGCGAGAACTTTTTAAACCATTAATTATTTCACCCCTTTTCTAATGACAAGAGTTCCAGCTGTTTCCTGTTTTGATTGATTACCCCACCCATTAATCCCCCAGAAAGGCCCAACAATAATGTCCCTGGAGAATATCCAGGGCTTCTCCTGGCTTCCAGAGGCAGTCTCATTCTGGATGGTAGAAATCTCGAAAGGGTTTTCCAGCAGCCATCTTGGTATCGATAACCATGTGGACTTCTTGCTAGGCTCCAGATCCATCTATTGATTCCTTGTCTTACTAGTCTGCTTCAGTTGCAAGACACAAGATCAATACACAAAAGAAATTGCTTTTCAATACACCAGCAATGAACAATCCCAAAATGAAATTAAGAAAACAATTCTATTTACAATAGCATCAAAAAAGAATAAAATTCTTAGGAATGAATTGAACTAAAGAAGCACAAGACATATACACTGAAAACCACAACATATTGTTGAAGGAAATTAAAGAAGACTTAAAATACACACAACTCAACGATTAAAAGGAAAATAACCCAAAAATATAATGGGCAAAGAATTTGAATAGACCTTTCTGCAAAGAAGACATGCAAATGGCTAATAAGCATATGAAAGCATATTTAACCAGCATCATTAGTCATTAAAGAAATGCTAATCAAAACCCCTTTGGAATAATACTTCTCACACACTATAATGGCTAAAATAAAAAAGATAGATAATAAGTTGGCAGGGTGTGGAGAAATTTGAATCCTTATTCATTACCGGTGAAATTGTCACATGTTGCAACCACTTTGCAACCACTTTGTAAAATAGTTTAGCAGTTCCTCAAGATATTAATAGTTACCATCTTACCCTTAATTCACTCCTAGGTAAAACTCTAGATATTGAAAATATATGTCCACACAAAGACTTGTACATGAATGTTCATAACAGTATTATTCATAATATCCAAATATTAAAGACATTCTTAGAATTTAAAGTTTATGTTATAGACAAGACACCTACTGGAATATTACTTGACAATAAAACAGAATGAAGTTTTCATACATGATAGATCAACTTTAAAAATATTTTGATAGATGAAAGAAGCCAGTAACAAATTGCCACATATTTTATGATTCCATTCATATTAAATGGCCACACAGGTAAATCCATAGAGACAGAAACTGGATTCATTTTTTCAGGGGCTATGAGCAGGAGGAAATGGGGAGTGACTGCTAATGATTATGTGACTTCTTCTGGGGATGATAAAAATTTTCTAATATTAGGCTGTGGTATTGGTCATACAACACTGAAGAGTAAATATCACTGAACTGTGAATTTTATGGCATGTCAGTTATGGCTCCATAAAGTGATTATAAAAAATAGAATGAAATTTTCTGGCCCTTTCTTTAAACTGCTCCTTAATTTTTGTCTACTTTTCACAATTAATTTGAGAAGGAATATCAGATAATTGTGTGCCTATACTATCAAATCGATATCTATAAGAAAGAGTTTTTTTTTATTAAGCAAACAACAAATTATGCCAATTCTAGATGTCTTGTCTATAACATAAACTTTAAATTCTAAGAATGTCTTTAATGTTATTTCCAATATAACCACTCTCCCTCTTTCTTATTTACCTGTTGCTTATATCCATTATGTGCTCCAGTAAAATCAAAGTACTCGGTTCTCCTCAAATATACCATTGTATTTCCATTTGAATGCTTCAACTCACCTTACTTTTTCATGAAGAATGTGTTCTTCCCCCTGTATTTCTGCTGTTAGAATTTTCTCTCCATTTTTCAAGCCCAGTTGAAATGTCACTTTCTCTATGTAGCTTTTTTCATATTAACTAATTCATGGTACTATAACTACTTAGTATGTATCAACATACTTATCAAAATTTAATTTTATTATCCTGAGGTACTCAGTAAACTTTGAATTAAATGGACATACTTTTCATAAATATTTAATGAAGAATCTTTATTAAATTAAGCAGTCTTTAATTTTCTCACTTCAAAATTGAAACAGTATTTAAATGAACAGTGCTGACTTCTCTTCTCATTTTCAATCTCCCAATTCCATCATGTCCTCACAGTTCTGAGTGCTTAGGGAAGAAAGACAGGTCATTTTTATTGCCATATTGATTCAACAATCATATTTTTCTTCTGTGATATCCAAGATAGAGTTTGAGCATAATTGTTCAGGGACTGTGTGTGAATGTTGTACTGGGTTGGTCATCTATCTAAAAATGAACTGGACAACCTTCAAATGGCAATGACTTCAATTCTTTGGGGATTTGAAGTGGCCATAAAACTAACAATAAATTGTGGTGTATGTAGTGATTTTCTGATGGCAAGTTCCATGTACTTTACAAATATATCTCAACTTAGATGGAAAAGATTGTTATCAACATTCAAAGATTGAGAAACTGTAACACAGAGCCATTAACTATATCAAACAAGGTCAGAGAGTATATAATCAATAAAATTGAGAATATCCCAGGGGTTCCAAGTTTTGGTCTAACTGCCAGGATAAATAATTCCTCAATAAATGTTTAAAGCTTTGCAATTGTGTTCCAAGAATCACAAGCAAAGTCTTTCAAAATGATGTTTTTGTTCCTAAAGTAAAAACCTTGAAATTGATCTGCAGTATGCCAATATAATATTTTTATGGACACTACTTTTCAACATCTTCAACTCATTGGAGCACTTCTGAGAACCCAAAATGCAGCATAAAGACATAAAGATAATAGACTAAAAGTTCAATCTCTTTACTTTTAAGAAACCCCTCAAAAGTAAGTATGAAAGTGGGAACAACTATTGGAATAAGGTGTAGGGTGAGATGGAAAGAGATGGGTCCGGGCTTTAGATTAAGGCCCATCCTCATTTAGTTAGCACACACCTTACCTAAAATAACATCTTCAAGGGATCCCATTTACAATAGGTTCACACTCACAGGAATGTGAATCAAGACCAAGACCATGTCTAAATTGGGGTACGTAAGTCAACCCACCACAATGGCTCAACAATATGGATCATTTTCTATCAGAACAAGAAGTTTGACAGAAGGAAGATTCAGGGTTGATTAAGGGCTTAATGGTGTCAAGTTTCTGGCTCAGCTTTTCTGCAATGTTCCTATTCTTATTAAAAAAATGGTTTCCATAGCTCCAAATCTCATATGCTCATCCAACCATATTCAAAGGCATAAAGGAGAAGTGTATGGTCAATGGATGGGTGAGCAATTGTGCCTGCTGCATCTGATACTGAAATTTCTATAAGTCCATCTTCCCACTCTTGTTGAAATCTTTCAAGGATATATCCCCAATGTCGATCACCATGTCTATCATATGTACTGAATAATTGTTAAAGAACTGATCTAAAAGATCAGTTCTTATTAGAAAGTACATGACATCCATGGACATAGTAAAAGAATTTGAAGGCTGCTTAGCTCACAACCATCCTGTGCATTCACATAGCCTTTCATGGTAAAACAAAATAGGAACCTTCAGAACATGTGTAGAGCCATGTTCTTTATTTGTCCTGTAGTTTCTGTATGAGTTCAAATTATTTTGCATTTGATCAGAGTCATTATTTGCATATGGTACATAAATCATCATCAGAACAAGACTCTAGGGAAAGACTTTAAAGGAGCTTCAGAATTCAGAAGTCATGTAATAAACTGCATATAATAAAGAGATTGTTCATATTTAATTTAGCTATGTTAGTATTTATTGAGCACCAATTAGATGTCAAATACTCTGCTGGGTGATTCATAAATGAAGGTGAAGAAGATAAGGGAAAGAATGCAAAAAAAGTGAGGTCATATATTTTTACACTGCCCAATAAGTGCTATGAAATATTTAAAAGAATGTACCAAGTATTATGGGAGCTCGTAGAAGGTAACACAAAAGAGGATTTTGTTTGGGGAAAAGAAGTGTGGACTGAAATAGCAAGCCAAATGAAAAGAACATATAAAGTTTGTGTATGCACTGGGGGAAAGTAGGACCATATGGGTTCAGAACAGAGGAAGAGTCTGAAGAAGAAAGGGGTGATGCCCAAGGAGAATGCAGTCATATTGAGCCGTATTGATAGAAAATCATTCCATGGCCATGACCAAATATTCTTTCCTTCAATAAACTGAGAATACCTGTTTTCCATTTTACCCCATCTGGAAATGGAAGCTTTGAAGAAATGGCCTCCAAAGTTCAGAAAGAGAAAGTTACTTTTGCTAATTACCTGTAACAATGATAATTAAGATCTTGAGTTTTAACCCCTTTTTGAAATATGATCTTACATTATTTTTGCCAACAATATTCTTTCTTTAGAAACACCCTGATGACAAGTACTAGACAAAGATATAATAAACTTGATAATGTTAAATTCCAAGATGTTATATTTGATTCCCAATATAAATGAGTACTAGAAACAATTACCTGTTTATTTCACTTGATATTAAGGGTATTTAACTAAATCCATCTTCAGTATTTAAATGAGGTAGATCTGAAATATTAATGCCATACAAATCAAGCAAACCTCAAGTAAGGACTATGGAATTTATCCTCTTTTGGCAAAACAAATATGAATAAAAAATATCCCATCATTTTAGATCTTTTTTTTTTTTTCTTTTTAAAATCTACTTTATGACACATTAAAACTTTATCCTCTAATTTTTATAAAGCAAGAACCCGATACCCCTAAATGTTTAATCAAATAAGCTTCCTGGTGTACCTGCTTTGATGAAAAGGATAAAAATGTACAGAGTGCTTCATGTAAGTTTTCCTACAATAACAGCAAGTGAAACTATCAGGTTGAAACAAAAATGTTCTATGCATAACAGGATCAAATAAAAAAATATCTCATATAGCTGTTGACAAAGTGAGGAGGTGATAAGTAAATATGGTGAGCCAAATAATTAAATGAGTTATCTTTTGTTTTGAGAGAAACATTTTCCACCTCACAGAAACAAAGAAAATTATTGGCTCTGGTTAAAAAGTTAGAAAAAGATATGGGTTACTCATTACATTTAAACCTTTCCATGGACTAAAAGCAAACATATCAAGGAAGTATAATTAGCCAGTTCAAAGGCCGAAATAGAAATTTTCAACTCTTACTTTAAAGTTAGATTATTTTAAAGACAGACTGTTACCACCCAAGTGGGCTGGTTGTCTGATGCGTATAGAAGTCAATACCCTGACACCGGATTTCAAGAAAAGAAAGAGTTTATTGCAAGGCAGCTCAGCAAGAAGACAGGAGCAAGCTCTATCTGTCTCCCCAAGCTGAAAAGTTTTGGGATTTTTATATGGTTTGGAAAGGGTTGGCCCAGGGGAGTGACATAGGATGGAGTGAGATGAAATGGGTCATCCAGTGTTAGGTGGAACATGCTAGTTCATGCATCATGTGTTCAAAAAAATGGCAGCTTAGCATGATAAATGGGTGTGATTTTTTACTATTATAATTAGCTAGAGGTAACTTCAGGGCAGGGCTTCTTCTGTCTATGCTTGACCCTGGTCAGAACCAGATTTAGCAGGTACTGCAGGGGAAGAGGGAAACAGGAACTCATCTGCAGTGAAACTAGCTTCTTATGAGTAAACATAAGGAGGTGGGAGTTTTCAGAAAAAGGTAAATGGAAACTTCTGCAAGCTAATAACAGTGGGCTTAGTAGGCGGTGGTTTCAGGACTTGAAATGAACAGTTTTCCCATAAGCAGCCTTGTTAATCTCTGCTACTCAAAAGACTTGGCCCTTCCTCCATAACACCTCTCTGGTTTTAATTTACATAAGTCCCTCTCCTTTGTTGGTTGAGTTGAATGCATGGGAGGCTTTATTGATTTGCTCTTAATTTAATATAAAAATATTCTTGGAATTTTTCTTCAAGAGCGAATTCATATGAAAAATAGAGTTGGCATAGAAGAAATTGGCAGCAACAATTAATGAGCTCCTCCCAACACAATACAAAGTAACCATCTTTCTTATAAAAGCTTGAGCTCTTCTTTTAGCGCACTTAATTACCTAAGTGACGTGGGGATTAGAATTTCTCATTCACTTTGAATGACTGATGCAACTGTCTCATAGGTGCATTAATGCAGGAGGAAGACTTGAAAGCCCTTTGTACCCCAGTGAATAACAATCTTTACCAAGTCTGAGACAGCTGATTGAAGATTTTAAATAATGTTGCTAGAGCCCTAAGTACTCTTGTGCACCTGTACACCACATATTATCAATCCTATTTTGAGAAAACTACTTTGCATAATTGTGTTCTTATTTCAGTACAATACTGGTATTTGATTTTTTAAATAACATATAATTGGTTTTTGGTATGTAGCTGGTTATGACCTGATAGAAGGGGAATATTCATAGAGATTAACACATAAAATTTTTAACTTTTTAAATTAGGATATTTTCCTTTTCTGATGAAAAATAAATAACACATTATTTCTTCCAGAAAATAAGTTTAGAATGAGGCAGCAAATGAAATAAAACAAAAGATAAAAGAATACTCAGGCAGAAAGGGGGCAAAAAGGTGATTGCAAAACAAATGCTCATGATAGAATAATTTTTTATTTATTTATTTTAATATGACAAGAATCATATTACTCTGCCTAATGGTGTCAGATTACATGTACTTTCCAGGTTTCTGTGTTCTTGCTCCGTTTTCTTCTGAGTTTTAATTTTGATAACAGCAAACAAACTACTGTACATTTTTTGGTTTAATTACCAGAGCCATCCTAATTCCTTCCTTCCTTCTTTCAAACATGTGGCTCTTGTTTTAGATTCCCTGGAACCAGATTCTGGTCCTCCAATTAGAAGCTAGATAAACTTGGGCAAAACATGCAACCTCTATGGCTTCAGTTTCCTCGCTGAAATAATGGGAATAACAACAATATCTAATTTATGGGACTTCAAAGAAGCTTTATTTACATTATTTTGTAATTAACTTTCCACTTAACAAATTGGGTTAACAAATTCATTTACATTGATATCTTTCCTGTCCTTCATACAAGCCAGGCCCACTCTGCCCCAAAGTCTTTGAACTTCCTCTTTCATGCGTCTAGAGCATTCTTTTCAGCTTGTTTTCCATCCTCTTTCATTTTTTAATGGAATGTTTCTTTTTCAGTATAGTCTTTCTTGGTCATCCTATTTAAAATTTTATTGTAACTTTCATACTCCCTATTATTCTTGCCTACTTTATTTGCATTGCTAGAACTTTTCACCAGCTAACATGTCATATATTTTGTCTGTCTTTTTATCTATCTATCTATCTATCTATCTATCTATCTATCTATCTATCTATCATGACACTAAGGCATAGATTTTTTATCTATTTTGCTCACTATTGTATCTCTAGTGCCTAAAACAGCATCTGGCATAGTGGGCTCAATAAATATTAGTTGCATGAAGGAATTGCACAAGTTCTCTGTTAACTCAGAAAGTGCATCTGTGCCCTGGGTCCCACTTAGTAGTTTAGGATGTCTTCTTGTGCACTGTTTTACTTAAAATAAAATACTAATGGGATAGGTAATGACTTCGAATAGTATAGTCTCTAACTTTTATCATTGGTAATATGCCAGTTTCATTGTGCTCAAGAGTTTTGAAGTTATTGGCTTGTATGGAAATACAGAGGTGAAATAACTTGTTTAGGAGTGGTAAGTGATGGAGCATGGTTTTGAACTTCATTTATTTTTAATTCCAAAGTCAATCTTACACTTGATCCAGAATTTAAACCCTAGTGTGGACTCAATGTCCATGATTTTCCAATTTTACTATACCACCAACCTAAAAGGTTTTTATTTTGGCATTTGTCATAGTTTTTCTATTTACTGTACTGTATAGCATGAGATAGATTAAAGTGATTTGCCAATGCCAAATGGTAAGTGAAAAATTATACTGGATCCTGGCATTAATTATACTGGCATAAGCAACTATGCCAAAACTATGCCAAAATCCAAGATCATTGATTCTCAGTCCAGTGGTCAGGTTTTGCTGTAAAGCCATCATGAGCCATTAAGTGTTTTGTTTGTTTGCTTATTTTTGTTTATTATTATTATTATTGTAATAATGAAAGTACTCTAAGAATGATTGAAGTGGTGATGCACAAATACATGATTATACCGAATACCATTGATTGTACACTTTGGATGGATTTATGCTTTATTACCATGTATCAATAAAATTGATTTGTTAAAAAAAAGAGTCATTACCAAGAACTATATCAACTATTGCATTATTCATTTGTTCTTTCTTCATGCAGAAATTTCTGTGCCTCCTTTATACTCAGACTCATGTTTTATTATTCAGATTTAGAAAAATTTGTCTTCCTGAAGTCCTGAAAATGATAAAATATTCCAGAAGAGTCAAAACTTCATTGTTAAAAATCCTCAATTATTTCTTTATATTTATTATTTTGTAGGATATGATTTATGCAATTTCCAATAGTAGAATTAGGTTGAAATTAATTTTGGTATAATTAGCCTCTAAAGAGTATAAGTAGCCAGCAAAATATGGGCCCTGAAATAGTTAAATATGAACACTACCAAAGATTGCTTTTAAGTGCTGTGTTTTGTGATATTAATCAGATGTCATGGCATCCATATTTCCTGCTGGGAGATCTCTTTCAGGTCATATTCCAATAAGTGTTTCTCATCCTACCAAAGACATTGAAAATACCCTATACTTTTTTTCAACACAGATATAGAGAACATAGTTATATAATATTAAGCTCTTAAATTAGAGAAAAAAATGTAGTGAATTGTAGTGGTTACAGAGAGGAAGCCACTCCCAGCTCATGATCATTAACTTATGGATCTTTTCAGAGACCACTGGATGAAATCAAAGTCACCTGTGATCCATTATTATTAGGGTTTTGCTGAAATTTAAAAATTTAAATAAGCCACAGGAGGTGTGTAAGGATTCATTCTAGAATTATCATAAAGTTATTTGATAAAAGAAATTGCGATCACACCAGAGCCAGGAAAGTGATTAGACCAATGTGAGGGACACAGTGGATGAGGAGTGGAGCTGGGATAAAGAAAAGGAGACACATCTGACTAGAAGAAAGACAATTCAATCTTGGCCATACATAGTGAAACATTGCACTGATCCCTTTATAATGCTTTGTCTGGGTGCATATTTTAGCTATCTTTAGAGAATATGTGCATAGTTCCCATTGTTAATGTGGCTTACTCACTTAAGATGAATATTGCCTTTGAGATTGTACACACACACACACACACACAAATATATATATTTATGGTGTTGCTATAGAGGCTGGTTCTTCCAACATGTTATGTAGAGTGGAATAAAGATCTTGAGCACTCAAGAAATGTTAAATGATACAATATATATCTCTATAAAGTTCTTGGAACACAAAAAGCATAGGACAAATGATATTTATTGTACATCAAAATTTGAAATATAAAATTGCAATTTCTTGATAAGAATAGCTAGTAATAGCTAATGTTTATTTATTCAACATGTATTTTTTGAGCCTTCAATACTGTTTTTTGTTTGTTTTTTTACCTTTACCATCCCTTCATGTACAACTAGTTTTATGTGGTTACATTTTGGAAAGGGTACTGTTTTACTGTGCCTACCACTGTACTAATTACCTCATATGAATTATCTCATATAATCATTACACAACTCTAGATTCTAGATGGAGAAACTGAGGCAGACATTTCAAATTCAAATACCAAATTAGTGGCAGAACTGAGGTTTGAAGATAGGTCTCCCAGACTCAAGTGCCCAAGATTCAAACCAAGAAATCAGCATCTACTTCCTCTTTACAATTACACCTCATGCAGATAGCACAGACCTGTAATAGCTTTGGGTTCTTTGGTACATCAATTGCAGGGAAATGCTATGTTCTATAGAAGCTCATTGCAAAAGCCTATAGCCCATTACTAATGCCCAGTAATATTTTCAAATATTGTTGAACTAATTGAATCCCTAAACACATAGCAAAGGTATTTTACAATTTTTCTGAGTCAATAATTTCCTGAACAAGTGAAATTCTGGTTTAGAGGTTAACAGTTATTTCATAAACAAAAAGTCCATAGAAGATAAATCTGTGAAGTTTTGTTGATTTGTAAATATTTTCCCATAATTTTGTTCATTTGTAAAGGAATAGTTCTAGTAACTCAGAGACTGCACTCTGCAAATTCATCAGTATAAAAGTCAAAGGAATCCAGTAGGCCAGATCATCACTTTGAAGTATAAGAATGGATAAACTCATTTTTAAATGAAAGAGCAACCAGTCCCTTCCATACTGTCATTAACACTGAATTAAAATGTCATATATCTGTAAATTTTAAAAAATTAATTAATCAATTCAGATAAATAAATCAAATTGTGGCAGTGGAATGGGTAGAATGAGAGAGTGCATGGTGGAAAAGCAGTTATGCTGACAAATCAGTGTTGTACAGGCCAAAGAAATCGGTTTTTTTTAGCTGATCATATCTCATTTTTCAAGTGGTTTATCAATCTTATTTAACATTAGCTCTAGGGAAATATATTTTGTAGAAAATACAAATCACACACACACAAAAATCTGAAATTCCAGGTTCTGTACATGACCAAGTAGAGAAGATATCTTTGCACAATTTTCTTAAAATTTCTCAACAAAACCTTTTAAGGCAATCAAGGTCACATCTCTAACAGTTAACTCAACTTTGATTTTTAATTCCTTTACTGTAGGTATAGAAAAGCACAGTGCTTCAGAAATTGGTCATGTAAATTTGACATTAATTGCCATAAGATTTTCCTGAAAATTTTGTTTTAAGGTTTTTTTCTCATAAATTTGTTAAGTGAAGATTTAATCTGACTAGGGAAAGCCCCTCTAAATGTGTAAGAGCGCAACGACTGAAATAAATAAAACATTTTTTACTCCTGTAACAAGATAAGACAAAATGGATATGAAAAAAAACCATGTACTTAATAATATCCTAGCTAGAGAAACTGGTATCACAATGCTAATTAAATTCACATGTTTGGAGGAACTTAAAGGATTGCCAGAAATCAAAGCACAATCTAGCAAATAACGACAGACTATGATATGGTAGAAAATATGAAGAGACAAACAAAAAATGTCCTAGTGTCAAATTTTGTTTTCTGACGAGTGAATTCAACAATGGCAAGGTAAAATCTCTCTTTTTGTAATCTTCCGTTTATTTTTCAAATCACCTAAGTATGTTTCTTAACAGAATTTATTAAATAAATGCCTCTCTTGTGTATGCAAATTTCTCTTCCTTTAATATGCTAAAAATTTGGTAACATTTTGATTTAAAGGCATCAGAATTGTGAATGTAGTTAATACAAACTGAGTTGCACACTTGAAACTGATTAAAATGGGAACTTTTGAGTTATACATATGTTACTATAAAAAAGCTATATACATGCGCGCACACACACACACACATATATAGTAGCGAGTTTAATCAGTTCTCAAATAGATAAGCCAGCACATATTTCTCATGCTAGTAGTACAAAGAAATGGGATAGCAGATCTATGCTTTCTGAAAAAGGACATTTTCAGGCAACAGACAGCAATGACAGGACATACAGATTGAGAGGTCAAGGCAAGTAGAGGTTTAGAAGAGATCTAAGAAAACTGTGTCAAAATAGAAAAGAATTAGCTCAAAACTCTAACACAGTGTGAAAAACACTCATTACATGAGCAGAGGTTCCAAACAAGGAGACATAAGGAACACCAATCATCAAATCAGAGCAAAGAAATAAGAATATAGAAATGAATAAAAGGAATGTGAGAAAGAACACAGGTCAGCTGGTGACTGAAAGATAATATTGCAGAAAATTTCTCATTCAATTAATTAGTGTGTTTTTTGGGTAAAAAACAAACAAACAAACAAAAACTAGTCTGGAATCTCCAGAAATTGGTAGATGGAGCAATTAGGAAAATCCTTGGAGATAGAAACTATGCCAAAGTCTACTTAACTCAGGGCATGCTTATCACAGTGTTTGCCATATAGTTAGTGCTCAGTAAATGTTTGTTGAACAAGTGACAAAACCATGGACTCCTTGATGTCAGTTTATCTCATATATCACTGCATTGTTTGCAGCCTCAAGACTGAGATTATCACAGCTCGATGAGTATTTACTGCAGGGATGACTGTGCTGGCTGTTTTCAAATGTTGTCATGAAAGATTAATTCCACAAGGTTTTCAGGATATCAATCTGTCCTTAGTCTGCTCTGAAATTATTTACAAGATTTATAAATCAGCCCAATTTGCTCCTTTCTGCCAAATTTTCAATTCTTAATAACCTTCTATTAAAAATCTGGTTGTCAAAAACATATTTAATTTTCACTGGCTCTTTAACACTTTAGGCTTATTAGTCATACTGTTTATTATATAATAAAATTAAATTATAGAATAACTATTTTCTACCTGGAAATTTTATTTTCTAATCCTCCTATAATTGCCTTATAGCTGGGGTTTTTTGTATTCTAAAGTTTTATTGATTGTAAGTAATTTCCTATATTGGAAATTAATACCACTTAGAAAATTAAACCCAGAATCATATTTGAGCACTCGCTAGACAATTTTAGGGCCAAGCCACAAACTGAGGTCAAGTCATGGACTCAGTGTCTACCCTGGCCAGTTAGCATTATGCTACATCCTCATCCCAAGCATCCATTGAGCAGATATGTATTATTTGCCCCAGATAACTCAATGTAGAGAGTATGGTTGAAAAGAGTAAAACCCCATTCTTACTAAAAGGAAAACAATTCAGTGATGATGTTCTATTGATGTTGGAGGAATAGCTTCCTTTAAGTAAATGAAATACAGCATATAGGATGTGTACATTTATCATGTTTCCACTGATTTATCAATTTATTGATAGACCTGGGTACATTAAGAAATAGAGGACTCAAAAGATTGGTAAATAATAACAGCTTTTTCCTTCTAAATAAACTAATAATACCATGGACTATTGAAATTATTTGGATGCATGTTCTCTTTTACGTTAAGAAACAAACTTTGATAAATTTATTTTACAAAAGTTTGTCTAATTTTTTTATTTGCTTTACACTATCGAAAATAATGAAGTTTGCTTGCTAAAGAATTATTAAAGTGTCTTACTCCTTCAAATCTAATACTTTCCTAATCATAATACTCAACCCAAAGGTATGATTATATCCTGCTAACAGTCCCTAATTAAGATGCTAAAAATTATCCCAGGTCCCTTATTCTTTAATTCTATATAACACTCTGATTTTTACCTTATGTCAAGACATATGAGAAGATCTGACAGTGAGACAGGAAGGGCAAGCTGGCTACATGTAAGTCACCTCGTCTGTGCCGTAAGCATCCTTTGCCAGCCAACAAAAGCATGGTTTACCAAGCATTGGGCAATTACATGTCAGGCGTTACTTTAAATGTGCAATGAGCCGTTTTGTAATAAGAAAACAAATGATTCACTGGTAAATAAGCCCAGAAAATCAAATAAACCAAACCTGGCAGTACTCTCTGAGTGGCTCAGATAGAAAAGGCAACGTATCATGTCATATTATTGATTTTAATTAGCAGGTAGAATGGACTGAAAAGAAATGAAAAGGAGCTTCCTTTCAACCCTCATATGAAATAGCAATGTTTTACAAACAAAAATTTTTAGTAGAGTGGTTAATATTTGTTCTTTTGTGAGGCCTGTTTCTGGGTCAGATAACCTGACATAACCTGTTTTCTCTCTCCTTTTTGTCTCTGTTTCTCACCCCCGGCCCTTTTTCCTCTTTTCCTTAATTTAGCTAGAATTAGGGGCTTGGAATCTGTGTTTCTTCATCCATCAGTGGCATTCTAAAGGTCTTACTTTAGGGAGTCAAAGTACAAATTTCTGATATTGAAAATCTCATACATTCTGGTGTCTACTTTGAACTGTTGAAGGCAATTTTGCAAACAAGGCATGTGACTGGCCTTCTGAATATATTATACCCTGAACAGTTTCACTATCCTTTTGGGGAAAATCTAGTAATTTAAATTTGCCAATAACTAAAATGGAGCAGGCATCCACATAGGAAACAAAATCCAAACAAATCTTCTGCCTCAAGAATAACCATTTCAGGATTGGTTACTGTGGCAGATTAAATATAGCTGCAAAATTTTGACCACCTCTACCATCCAGAGATGGAGATTTTCTCTCCACCCACTGAATCTAGCTGGACCAATAGAATGTGGTAGAAATGATACCATACCAGCTACAGTCTAGGCTCTAATAAGACTGACGGCTTCACTAACTCCTTCTTGGAAGCCAGCTGCCATGTAAGAAATCATACTACCCTGAGACTGCCATGCTGTGAGAAGCCTACCCAAGTCACACAGAAAGAAAGGATACATGGAGAAGCTTCGAGTCACCAGGTGTGTGAGAGAAGCCTTCTTGGATCTTCCAACCTGCGCAGCCATCATCTGAGGCTGGAGGAGTGAGTGACTCCCTCCAACAGCAAGAACCAAGCAGCACTCCTATGGCACCAATCGGTCCACAGCTGTTTGACCCATTCCAGCTAAGGCTCCTGACAGTGTGAGGTATAAGAGAGCCTTCCCCACTCTCCAAATTTCTGACCCTCAAAATCGGAAGTATAATAAATGATGTTTGTTATAAGGCATGATATTTTGGGATGGCTCTTGATGCAGCAATATACAACTGAAGCAGACTTAATCTATTGAAGCTTCATGGCTAATGTATTGGGGAACCCGCATTTTGTGCCATGTGGCCTGAAGAACATAAACAGTTTGGATCAAAGGAGAGGAATCTATCTGCTAAATCTGATAAATGTTGATAGTTTATGAAACCTGAATAAGTGTGAATTTTTATTTTACCCAGTTTCACTTTGGGGCCTCACTGTGTTACATACAACTACCAGCAGTGCAGCGTTTCTCTACCAGTATCATCGTTCTTCCATCAACTTGGGAACTTCTGTAAGGAAAGTTCATTAATAGATCCCTTTGGTCATGACCACAGCCTTTTGGCCTTGGAAGGCAGTTTAGAGATTGGTTCGTTCAACTTTCTGTTTTTGCACATGAAAAATTAATGCTCAGAGGTTTTAAATAACTTACCCAGTGTCATAGAATCAATATTTGACAGTGCTTGGGCAAGATCACAGATCTCCTGACAACTCAGAGCAGTGTACTTTCCCTGCAATACAATTTTTAACGGAATTCTTAAATTATTGCAGAAGATCCTTTTAGTAATTTCCATATTTAAAGAAACCAATAAATTCTAGCCTAGGATCCACCAAGATCATTACCTTTGCACCACAGTAGCTTTTGGCAACATATACATACATATACATATAGATACATACAAAAATATATATGTATATATACACAAATTTAATCTATACTTATATATTGATGTCTCTATTGCAGATATAACTAGTTTAACTTTCTCTGTGCGTGTATGTATTTAAAATGCAAGCCAAGTAATTGTTTTAATAATATGGAGATCATGTCTGTTCATACTACATAAGCATTGTGAAGTAGGATACAAAACACAGAGTATGTCTGGGAAGAGTTAAATTTAATGCAGATTAGTAAGCTATTAATATAATAAAGCCTAGTCATATCAGACATTATTGGGTGAAGAAGAAATACTCCATTGGTTTAAACTCAATCTGCAGAGGCCGCCAGCCATGTGCAACGAGCGGATGTATTCCCCTCTGTGATGCTGGCTGGGGCTCTGCTGATATGTACTTACTGTGACATGAGCCAGTGGAGACCTATGCAGAAAGACTGATTTTATTTCCACAATTCAGTGAACACAAAAGAACAAAAACCTTATTAAACACAGATTAAGTTAATTAACATATAAATCCCTCCTTGGAAAATAAAGCTAATCCTCTGTTTAGAAATATTAAACATAACACTGATATTACAGTAAAGACATAGATAATACTTTCTTCCTTATCTTAGCTTACGTCTGTCATATTAATGAGGCAAATATGCGGTAGCTATGGCTTGTGCTAGTGAATGAGGACTGCCCGCAAGATCCAGAGTCAGATTCCTCAATCCATCTTTCCTGCAAAATCAGACTGATTTTCACTAAAAAGTCCTTCAGTCCCAGCTAATCTGGGGTTTCACGTTGCAAAGGTCTTGAACAGTAAACATTATGTGTGTGTCCTGCAGCAATTATATTTTAATGAAAACAAATTTGCAACTGGTTCTGCCATCAGAGTAGGAACTGCCATACAGGGCCAGAGTTAGCACCTCAATGAGGCCATTCAATTAAAACAGGTTTGGAGAGCCACTTGGATACAAGTGATTATGCATATCTGCTTTTAAAAAAAAAATTAAATATATATTATTTTAGTTTCCTATGCAGATTAAGCAAATACCATGAAATGGATCGGATTAGACAATGGGAACTTATTCTCTCATGGTTTTAAGGTCAGGAAAATGTCCAAGTCAAGGCAGCATCAAGGTGACACTTTCTTTCCAAAGACTGGCTTTCTAGGGCTGGCTGCTGGTGATTCCTGGTTCCTCTGTCACATGACAAGGCACATGGTGGCATTTCCTGGTCTCTTTCTTCTCATCTAGGTTCCATTTCAGTTTCTTGCTTCCTGTGGCTTTCTTTCTCTTTGTCTGAATTTCATTCTTTTATAAGGCACTCCAGTAATAGGATTAAGACCAATCCTGATTGAAGTGGGACACACATTAACTGAAGTAACCTCATGAAAAGGTCCTATTTACAATTGGTTTACATCCATAGGAATGTATTAGATTTATGAATATGTTTTTCTGGAGTACATACAGCTCCAAACCACCACATATATATTTTTTTCCTGAGTACAACAAGAACCTTTGCTATGTATTTTTAGTGAGTATGTGTGTTTGGACTTTCACTAAATGCTATATTTTTCTATTAGAGAGAGTTTGTTATGAATGTTTTATATAAAGAGCTGCCCAGTAAAACTTGGACTGGATCAATTCCTAGAGACAGTATAAATCTATTCTAATGACAATTAGCCATCATCTCCATCTCCTAAACAGGAAAAAAAAATGGTTTTGATTGATATTTTGTGTAATTAGAGGACAGGAAGGTAAATTAAAAGCAATCAGAAGATGGACAAGGACAAAAAAGCAAATGAAACAAGACAGAAATCCATGAATGAAGGCTAGAAAACCAAGATGCTCTTTGAATTTAACTATGTTCACTTTTCCTTTGTCATCTGTTCCATTATTGCCAAACATTTTCTCCATCAGATTTTTCCCATAAACTATAATTGGTAAAACAACACAATAGGAGGGCCAGATGTGACTAATTTTTTTTCCCTTATCTAAATTCATACTCAATGTTCTAACAGCTGGGCTCATACAAGTTGATCAAACAAATAACAAATATTTATTTTTTTTCAAACACGTGTTAGAAGGCAGCTTACTAGGAACCAGTCATGGAGATTAAAATCAACAAATGTTGGAGTAGGAAAAAATTCCAAGTGACTTTATTAAATGCTGACTTTTCATCCATAAATCAATATAGACATTAAAATATCCTTTATAAGCCAGTTGAAATTTTTACATGAGAATGCTCATTTTATGTCTAATGATGCTTTCTGTCTTTTTGTACTTATTTAAGAGGATTTGACTTAGGTGAAAATTGCAGGTATTTCATCAGTAGACCTAGGTGTCTTCTAGGTCACAAGCAAAGAATGTAGGAATTTTCTTATTCTTCATGAACTCATTTCTGCATTGTGTTACTGTCAAATTCCCAGTCCTTGGGATTCTATGTTTTTAGACAAATGAGATAAAGAAAAGTGGCTAAGAGTAGGGATTCAGTTTGTGTGTTCAGTGACCTGCCCACAGAGCGAGCAGCAGCATTCAGTCAACTGGGTATTAGTTCCTCCTGCTCACCCAGATCTTTGCCTGAGGCGGTTTACTCGGTCATTTTTCCATTGACCTATGGGCTTCCCCACTCCAGTTGTCTTCTTCACCTCAGCTATTCCTAGTCTATGTAAATCTTATCAGTCTTCAAGAATTATCTTCAATGACACCCTTCTTTTAAATTATGAAAGCTAGAATTTTTTTCTCTCTTCTCTTAATTCTTATCACACATTAGTCTACCACAGCCATTTTCAAACTTTAAAAAAATACATAAACATATATTAAATGATATAACAAAATCAATTAAAATAAAATAAAAGGCCCAAAAGAACATAAAATCCAGAAGCCAAAAATGTAAACATCAATAAATTTAAATGTATCAAGATATACAACTTCTTTACAGAAAATTTATTACAATACATATGACGAAGAGATACTTTTCATTTTTTTAATTAAGACTTTGTAAAAATTGCTAAGAAACTTGAGCAATCCAATACAAACTGTGCAAATATATGAAAAAGTAGTTTATAAGAAAAGAAATCATGTGGTCAGCAATACATAAAAACAAACTTAATTTCACTTATTTTAAAAAACAACATTTGAAAGAACCTATTACTTTCACTTACCATATTGGTCAAATCTAAAAGTTGATAATGCCTACTTTCTTGCACTGTTAATATGTTAGAGTGGTTAAGTGCAAGGGTCTTGGAGCTAGATTGCCTGAGTTCATACCCTAGCTCCATTACGTATTAGCCACATGACCTGGGCTAAGTCTACCATATGCTTCAATTCCTCATCTGTAAAATGGGGATTTTGATACTAGGGTCCACCTCATATGGTGAGTGGATTCCTTGAGTTAATACATCCTAAACATAGTAAATAGTAAGCCCCCTTACAAAGCACTGTGGAAAGTTAGCTATTGCAGCACAAAAGCTATTGTATAACATATGTACAGAACAATTTAGTAATACTCATCAAAAGTTTACATGCCAATACTCTTTTACCCAGCAATTAAATTCCTAAAAACTTATGTAGATCTGAGAGAAAAAAAAAGTGTTATATGTTTAAGGATATTGATTGCAGCTTTCTCGCTGCACAACATAAATCTAAATCAAAGGAGATAAAGGGGGGAAATGTTTCACTAATAGCGGGTATTTAAATAAGCTAACAAACTTCTATAGAGTAGAATATTATGCAGAATGTATATCTCAAAAAGAATATGATAGAACTATTTGTAATATAAGGACAAAGTTCCATGAAGTGTTACTAATCGAAAGAAATCAATGTGTAGGCCAGGATTTAGTCACGTTCTCTTGTGTGTAAATAAAAGGCCACATGTACAAATAGTGGTAAATGGCTGTTTTTATCTGGAAGAATAAACAGCAAATTAACCATAGTTACCTTTGAAGATGGAGACTGAGGAAGTGAGAGAGATATTCGTTTCATCATTTTATGCTTTTTTAAATAGTTGGATTTTCTAATTAGGTGTGATTAATATTTTTATTTAAGTTTTAAATCACCAGGGATTATTTGATAAGTGGGAATATAGGCTGTTTTTCTTTCATTCTTTATAGTTTTCTGTATTAAAAATATTTTAAAGCAAAAAGAAATCCATGAAAAGGCTTTAATCATGAATTATGTGTCCAATGAGAGTACCACATTTATTATTCCCTATTTATAATCCAGTCTTTTCAGTTTAAATTTTCATAAACTAAGAATATATTATGTGATGCTATGTGTGAAAATCAGTATACATAATCACAATTTCACTCTGATTACAACTAAAAGAAATATTTATGTTAAGAAATACCAAAAGAATATATGCAAAAGAAACAATTATTACGTTGGAGTAGTATGATGTCCTTTAATAAATTTTGCAATGAAAATAAGAAAAGAAAAAATGAAAAAAGGTAGGTATGTGTTCATATAATTTTATGGTATGTCAAATTAAGCCAATTCCTAATTAGAAAGTCAATGAGAAGAATGAAGTTATTCTGATTATCACAAAAAATTATAATCAAGGCTTATTTGATGGCAGATGGTGTGTCATAACATTTAAATCAATTATTTGTGGGACCTGTGGATCACCTCTTTAGAATTCTTGTGTTTCATGAAACAGAATTTAAAAATGATTGGTCTCCACTGTTCAGATGGGCTTAAAGTCCATATTGAACTTCCCTGCACTATTGAGATATAGTTCCTTTCTCCCACTAGTCCTTAAATTCCTTGATGAAAGCAAAACAGAATTACTAAAAGATCACAGACTGTGTCCATGCTTGAATCTTGGTTCCTTCATTTATTAGAAGTGATGTGATCATGAGCATGTTGCTTAACTTCTCTTAGCCTCTCAGCCACATGTACCAAAAAGAAAGAAAGAAAACATTTCTCACAAGGTTTTGGAAAGAATTAAATGAAATGATATGGTGATGTGACAGTTTGAGATTATTTATGAATTCCAAAAAAAGAGATTATATTTGTAAACTGGTCTGTTCCTCTGGGTGTGATAAACTTTGATTTTATTAGATTCAGCTGAGATGTCTTTGATTAAATTATGTTAAGATTAGGGCTTTGATTTTACCATGTCAGTATGGTGTAAATCAGGTTAAGTACCCGCCTCCTTGGTGGGTTGATATAAATGGGCACTTACTCAAGAAGACACAGAAGATACACACGGGAAGAGAGAAGGCTCCATAAACACAGAAGAGGAGAGAATTTTGGTCCTACGGCCTCGGGAAGAGAGATGAGCCTTATGCCAGCCTTTAGCTGAGATGGGAAGTAGCTGGGCCCACAGAGCCTTAAGAGGAAAAAGGAAGGAGAGATCAGGTCCGCCATCTTGCTTCAACACTTGACAACTGACTTGGGTGAGAAAGCAACCTTGAGCTGGACTCTTCAGGGCCTTGTAAGATTTTACTCCAAATAAATACACTTTATAAAAGCCAACAGATTTCTGGTACTTCGCATCAGCTCTCCTTTGGATGACTAATACAAGTGGTTAAAAGAAAAAAAATAAAATAAAATGCAATTAGCACAAGAAAAAGTACAAAATCAAAAAAATTCAAAACCAAACCTCTCCCTTCAAATATGTTGACCCTGTCTCAGATTTCTAGTCCAATTATTAAAAATAGTAGATATTTAATTCCTATTATCCAAATGATAGAATTAAGGTTTTCTAAAGAACCTGTGCTCCTTTTATATTCAGGAAACATATACTAGAAATATCTGGGGACAAAAGCAAACAATAAACTAAAACTTTTTACAAAAGACCTATTCTAAAAATTTCTCAGAAATATGAAAAACTGTCTGAAGTTTGGGTGAGAAAGAAAAGATGTACTTTCTGCAAACTTTAAGGGAAATTCAGAAACCATAGCTCAGAGTAAGAGCTGACAGTGAGTTTTGCTATTCACACCAGAGCTTTACTATGCATATTGTAAAATGAAAAAAGATGGACTTTTTTTTCTTTCTGCTTAATAGCAATTGACAATATGCCTTGTATTGATGTTGATATTAAGTTCCTGAGACAATGACAAAAAAAAAAATGAAGCTGGATTGTAGGCTTTTTGAGTGTCAGTGGTGAGGGGCACAACATTTTCAGAGTAATTGGTTCAGTTAAAGTTTATTGAAATGAAAGCAAAGTCGTTTGTGAGGTGGGAAGCATTGGACAGCGTAGCAGTCATCACTGCCCTGCATGTTTTTTCCTTTGCAGATTGTTTGCTCAAGAATGTCTTAACTGTTGATAGCTTTTGTAGAAACAAAGAAAATTAAAGAATGCTAATGAACACACCCCAAAATCTGCATTTGAATGCATTCTGTTTGAAGTATAGAAACTAGAGGCTTCACTAAAATGGTTTTCTCAACTGAAAACACCACATCTGCACATATATTATTTAAATAATAGAAAAAGGACAATGTTGTCAAATGAGCTTGTTTGACTCAAGGGGAAATAAAAACCCAAAAGAAGCAACTGAAGTATCATGAAATCAGAACTTTGAATTATTTGTTGGTTCAAAGGAGAAATTTGGCAAAGTGTACAAAATTTAAAACAGGGTAGACGGAGGCTAAGATTCTGTGTCAAAGATCATTCTCCATCTTTTTATGATGGAATATTTAGGCATGGAAGCCCTCTTCTAATTTATCAAAAAGTATCCCCCCAATGCACTTCTCAAAACTTCATCTATTCTTTCCTCTAGGAAATCAGCATTTTTAATTTGTCATTATCACAGAAATTTAATATTGTAAGGGAACTTGAAGGGCATCTGTTCAAGGACTAACAGTTTAGTCATTATGGAACTAAGCCCCAGATATTTTAATCTGCCCAGGGAATCCCTGGTGTGGCCAGAACACACAACAGGAGCTGCTCCCTCAGTCTCATGTCCTATCTCCTATACCACATCACTTTTATCTAATGCTTTGAGATAGTCCTTTCAATTCTTTTAAGATCCTAATTGCAGTTTGGAAAACAAGTGTGTGTATGTGACTCCAATGCAAGGTACCCTAATATTGTGTATGCTGAGTAAATCACAGCAAGTCATTAATTTTTTCCTTCATGAATTTTGGATATGCAAGGCCACATTTTTTTTTATGAGAGTAAGCCTGAGGAAGAAGAGTACTTGAGAAGAATCAGAGCTTGTCAGGAAACAATCTAACTGTATAAGTGTGTAAGCCAGCCTCAGCAACTGGGCCTAGAGAGGTTCCTCAATAAATTTATACAGAGTTACACTGGTTGTTAGCTTTCAGCCAACATAGTCAAACATTTGTTTCAAGTAGAAAACTATTAAGGAAGTAAAAAAAAAAAAAAGAGGCATCTAATACTCCCAAAATATTTACAGAATTTATTCAATGTTAGAAAGAATCAAGCAGCATCTTTCTAGATCTTTTGAAAGAAAATACCAAATACATTACTATGCCTTACCTCCTGAATGTTACTAACCTTCCAAATTTCTCCTTTCACATTAATATGATCTGGTCAATGAGTCAAGCATTGGGGCATATACTAAAATTGGAAAGGACAAAAAGGATAATCAGAAAACACCATCTGGCTAAATTAGAAATATGAGAATTTATAAATATGATAAGTATTAAACAGTAAAAAAGTGGAAAGAAGAGGACATAGAGATATAACAGTATCTGATTGAAGAAAATTTGAACTTTGGCTTAGTTGCCTTTACACAATGTAAATATGTCTCTAGAAATTTAAAACTTTGCAAGATAAATCAGTATATTACAAAATAAAATTTGCATTGTTAAACCAGATTATCAGTACAGAATGGTTAACTATCATAATTTGACTAATGTTAGAAAGTTTTCAAATGATAATAATAAAAATTTAAGAACACCTTTCTGGGATTCTTTGACATAAACTCCATACTGATGCAGCACAAAACAAGTCTTTTTTTTTTTTTAATCTTTTAAGTACAATGACAATTTCTTCTATATGTTCCCCCAGTGTTTTTTTGTTTTTGTTTTTGTTTTTTTTCACTTTATTTTCAAAGAATATTTAGGTTACAAAAGAGTCACATAGAAAATAAAGGAGTTCCGGCAAGATGGCATCAGCTTAGGTGGGCACTCCCCAGCTCTCTAACAAATAATGACAGAGAAGGGGCAAAATCTTACCTGAGTAAGCTGTTTTGGGAACCAACAGAGCAGAAGGCTTCAGGGCATCAATCTGGAGGGAACTGGACAAAGAGATAAAGAGCCCAAGGAAAAACTGGAACATAGACAACAGCAAGGAAATAGAATAAGAGGAACGAAGTATCAAAGTGAAAACTTACCACACACAAAAAAAACAACAACAAAATAAAACCCTAGATTATGAAGAGAAGCTAATCAACTGAACAAATCCATCAAGATAAACTGATGCCTAGACACCAAGAAAACATTACAACCCATACTAAGAAACAGGAAGACATGGCCCAGTCCAATGAACCAACTAAAAAACAGAAGATGCAGAACATGGAACAACTAATCAGAGATGTCCAAACAAATATCATGAATCAATTTAATGAAGTGAAGGAAGAGATTAAGACTATTAAGAAGACACTGGGAGAACACACTGAAGAAATTGTAAACATACATAAAAAGATAATGGATATGATGGTGATGAATGGCACAGTCCAAGAAATCAAAAATACACTGGAAGCACACAACAGCAGATTTGAATATGCAGAGGAAAGAATCAGTGATGTGGAAGACAGTACAGTTGAAATCAGACGGTAGAACAGATAGATAAGAAGATAGAAAAAATCCAGCAGGGACCCAAGGATTTGAATGACAGCACAAAATGCACAAACATACTCATTATAGGCATCCCAGAGGGAGAAGAGAAGGGAAAGGGGACAGAGGTGTTTTGGAGGAAATAAAGGCTGAAAACTTCCCAACCCTATTGAAAGACATGGATATACATGTACAGGAAGTGCAGCACACCCCAAAAGATATAATCCTAACAGGCCTATTCCAAGACATATACTTGTCAAATTTTCCAATGCTCAACACAAAAAGAGAACTGAAAGCAGCAAGAGAAAAGAGAACCATCACATATAAGGGAAGATTGATAATGAAATAAATAGGGGATTCCCATATACCCCACTCCCTCCCTCCTCACACTTTCCCCTATTAATAACATCTTACATGAGTATGATACATTTGTTACAATGGATGAACAAATATTGAAGCATTGCTGCTAACCATGGTCAATGGTTTACATTATGGTTTACATTTTGGACCTTATACTTTTATAGGTTTTGACAAAATATATAATGGCTTGTATCTGTCATTGCAAGATCTTGAAGAACAATTCCAAGGCCCTAAAAGTGCCCTATGTTCCATCTGTTCTGTTCTTCCCTCCTTCTCCCCTCAGGGCCTATGGTAACCACTAACTTTCAATTTTTGAAGAATAATGTGCACAGTTACAAGCATTAATATTGAGGGCTTGACATACTTGTCTGTTTTGTTTTTGTTTTCTTTATTAAGCACTGCCTATATTCTTTAGACGTTCTTGCCCTTCTAATTGAGAACATAGCAGGACTCCTTAGTATGGGAGTTTAATGTTTTCTTGTTTATTGTGTGGGTCTCCACCTACTGAGATAACACCTTTCTCAGGATGACAATTTCACATTCCACAGACGCATGTTCCAGGTGTGCTCTTTGCCACATATCCCCCCAGCCCCAACACCCTGTACCAGTAACCCTCCCCTGCCATATTTGCGAAAATTGTAGTTTTAATCACAGACCTACAAATCCCCAGAGTTCAGCTGTTCCTTCCTCCAGCCCTCCCCTGAGTTCCCTGTCTTTTATCATTAGACAGCCTGATTTTTCCCAGATAAACTTATGCCATCTGAAAATCTAGAAGTTTTTTTTTTTCTAACTAGTATTAGGAAAACATGATGTAGTCAGACAAAACACACTCAGAATTTTAGTATACCTGTAGGTACTTGGCATTCCTAAGACACAAGTAGTAAATAGGCACTGCCCTCCCTTCTCCCTTTTAGAGATTTAGTGTGGCCCCTTGCTTTGAGGAGATTACAGTCCAGCAGTGAGTCTGGACTGTATATAATAATTGCCATGAAGTGCCATGTCAGAAGTGTGTCCAGTGACATTTATACCTACAAAGTAGGAAATGGGTTAAATATATCTGTGCCTTCGTTTCTCTCAGTTCAGGTTTACAAAATTATATGATGAGATTAGATTACACGAACATTAAAAACCCTGGCAATTCTAAAATTTATTTATTTTATGGCTAAATATTGTCAATATTACACAAACTCAAGATTCATGCAACATTAGACATGTCCCAGTAAGAGCCAATTTTTCTTCAGGGTAGTTCAGAAACCAAACATTATCTCCTTTAAAGGTTGGGCTTCCTCTATCTATGGTTTAATAGCTCAAATTATTAAATATCAGGGCTAATGTAGACAAGATCACAGGTATGTTCTTTATGTCCAAGCTAGTCAGTTTCAGTTTCATTTAGTTCCCAACTGACTCAAAAATGTATCACCCTAGTGTTACAAAAATGACCTTTCAGGGGAGTGACTAGGTTAGATCAGTCTCTTACCAATATTGGTAAAAACACCCTAAGCCACTGTTCTACCTTCAGGCATGTGGAAAGATCCCCCTGCATTGTATGATCTGGATGTTGGTCCACCATATGTGAAAATGGCACTAGAAAGAAAAATTTGAGGACAAAAAATTCTCATGTCTCTCTTTAAGCATTATCCCAGAAACAAGGCATTATATTAGAAAACAAAATCCTTTATTTCTCCTATGGGCTCCTTAAATTTTGTGAACAATGAAGGAGGTTCTTAGTTTATAAGTGAATTCTCTTTTCTTATCATTTGCTCTTGAGTCATTCATTCTACATATATTTGTTGAGCAACCATTATATAATAAAAACATATATGATGTGTTTCTAGGGATTCAGTGTTGATTAAAAGACACAATTAGGTCATCATAGAGCTCTCAGCTAATGGAATATCAATTTATTCCCCAGAAATCTATGGAAGTGCTCTTCTACCCAATGTCAGAATCTCCTACCTCTGTACAAGAAAGCCACCTGTTCTCTAGTTCAATCTTTAAGACAATCCATCTCTATCAAAGTTCTCATTAATCATTAACTTTGATTACTGCCTTGACCTGAAAGAAAATGACCCCTTAAAAGGAGGCTGTAGAAGCAGACATTTGACATTATTATCAGAAAGGTAATAAATAAACTTTATTTCAAATGGCATAGTAGGCCAAGTAAAGGTGAGCAGCATGCTTGCTGCAAACACAAAGAAAGGGCATCTAAAAATAAGGGAAAAAATCTGAACTCAAAAGTTTTTTGGGGAGCTTTGGGGCTGACATAGTAAACATCCTGCTGGTGATCTGGAAATAGAAGAATGTTGAGCCGTTTACAACAGGGAGCTCAGACAGGGACTCTTGAACAAGGCCATCATCTTCTAAAAGCTGCCCAGATCATGGAAGGGATAAGTTAAACTTTCCCTACCAGCCCAGAAAAGTGGCATAAAAGTTGTTTGCTTCTGGTTTTAGGAGGCAAAAAAAAAAAAAAAAAAAATGCTCTTGTGTGATATGGGAAACCAAAGATACACTAAATTTACCCTATTATGCAGAAAACATGTTTTTCTTCAAATTAAAGGGAATTTGGAGGCAAACCATTAAATTAAAAAAAAAAATTTTAGCAATATGCTGGACACAGGACCAATTGCATGCACAGGCAAGAGAATAAACACTTAGTAGATATAATTTTTAACAAACAATCTCTCTCACGGTAGTGAAAAAAACTTTAAAATAACCAGGAATTGAGTGAATAAAATTTTTAAGTAAATTAATATCTACATTTATCAACAGGTACATATACTAAAAATATAATACTTAAAGAAAAAAGCAAGTGGTAAAAATACATATGGTTAGATATATTTATGTTAATTTTAAAATAATACAATGCTATTTATTTCTTACGGATATATGTGAGATTTTGATAGATAGATCATATACAGATAGATAGATATTCTGGTGGACAATTTCTTTTAGATGAATTTTGAGTACATTATTATTAGGTTTGCATATACTATTTTTTTGCTATTGTTTTTTCTATCCATTCTACCTTACAAAATTGTTAAAATGTTCTTATCTCCTGAAAATAAAGTCTCTTTCTTGTTACTGAACCCAAAGTAGTATATCTGCAAATGAAGCACTTTAGATGAGATAAAATAAAGAGGAAAAGTGGGTAGTGAAATATTTGGCATATATCCCTAAACTCACCTCACAAAACAAATACTCTGCTGATAAATTTGGAGACTATTGTTAAGTAAACATATTGAATTCAATCTCAATGAATTAAGAAATAGTCTTAGAACACACGGAAAGCCTCTATATTGTAAACTCAAATGTTAAAAGACAGACCTATCATTCTAAATATTGAGCAAAAGAGTATAATTTTAAGACATAAATATAGTGTATCATCAAATATTATTTTCTTTAAAGATCTGTTCATCAAATTCTAATGAAGAAAAAGAAATGAAATAAATACCTAAGAATCAGTCTTAGAAAGCATAACAAATATAACATCTAATGGTAATTTATTTCCAAAAGTGGTTATTTGAATTTAACAAATTAATTTGCATTATTAATTTAATTAAATGGTTAAATTTTAGATCTTTTTTTTTTATTTTAGTTCTTAAGAATTTTTATTTTATTTTATTTTATTTTTTTAGCTTTTTGTGTTATAAAATACTTCTGAATGTTCAGTACTCAGGTCTATGAATAGAGGAAAACTACCTTGATGTCATTGTTATCACAGAGAACTTTATGGGACATTTGCCAGAAACTATACAGCATTTCACAATTGTTATATCTAGAAAATCATGACCACTGGACCCATCTCTCTCTTTCTACAACAAGTGAGTTCCCTAGTTTAAACTCAAGTCTATAAGCAAATGTCCTTTACTGGTGTCAAATTCATAGGCATATTCTCCTTCCCAGAAATTCTTAAGTTCATGAGAATTTACTTCCATTAATTTAATGAATATGCTCTTTTTTTTCTTCATTTAAGTAATTTTTGAAGAAAATGTTCCACATTCTATGCCAGATAGTTGGAATGTAAAGAAACTTAAGACATGAGCCACATCTTCCATACATTCAGGACAAGGGAGGTGAAACATTTCACAAATAATTACAAGAAATACCTCAATGCATCAATGGAGAGTTACAAAACAACAAAAGAAATCTTTCCTCCCTTGTGGACATGCTTGATTTGAATATTCTCCAAATGAGATAGTCCTATGAAAAAAAAAACAAACAATTAAATCAATAGACTACTAGCTAGACTAATCAATAAAATAGAAGAAAGCCCCAAAATATAAAATTAGGAATAAAACTGTTGAAATAGCTATGGACACAAGTAAAAATAGAGGACTTTTCAGCTCTTTGCTTCAAAATTCAAAAAGGAATATATATGTCTTTACCTACATTTAATCTTTCTATATCTATCTATATGCACACACACACACATAGATATTGATCAGATATTAGGCCCAATGGATAACTTTCTTAGGAAAATGCTAGCATTGCCTCAAGATGTGACCTAAAATTTAATTAATTAAGTAAATAGTTACAAATCTTTGAAGAACTTCATAAAGATGGTCAACAGCCAAATCAAAAGCTTCATGGGTGAATATTTTTAACGTCCTGGGAACAAAAAAATCATATGCTGTTGTTGCTGATCATAGAATATGAATCAAAGGCACAAATCTATTTTTCCAAGTCATTCCAAAATTAATACCAAAATTCAATGAAGACTACATTAAACAGCCAGACACACAAACACATACATACACACACATCAAAGTCACATCTACCTAATTATTTTAAATTCTAAATAAAATATTAGCAAAATTTAAGTTAACAGCCTAAAATAATATACTGGTGTGATATAATTCATCAGGTTAATAGGTCAGAGTAAGAAAACCATATGATTATTTTAATAGATACCAAAAAGACATTGGATAAAATTCAACATTCATTCCCAATGAAAGAAACAAAAATAAAAACTCTTAGAAAATTAAGAACAGATGCACATTTCTTTCAAAACATTAGCAGATTTTAGTCTCTACAGACTTATAGTTAAGGTGAACGAGGTATGCCTAAATGAGATAACCTCAGATGAAAGAAATAAACTTTTTTTTTCAAGTAAATAGAAAATGGAAAGGTGTACCTGATTTAACAGATCAGAAGACTTTAAAAGTTAAGTGCCTGCTGAAGAGTAAGAGTAAGACCAAGGGTAAAGTTTTAGCCTACAGGACTGCAGAAGGGGTCACACATAGAGGCACATGATGCATTGGAAGGTAGTTTTAGGCTTAGGGGTGAAAACATCAGGTGCTTGAAAGTTTGTTAATGGGGCTCTTAGAAATCCTGAACCCTCCTCCACCTCACCCAGCCAGAAGACCACAACTCCTACTTTTGCAGCAAAACAAATGTTCATTTCTTAAGACAACTGAAGCAGAACTGCTCCGAATTCTGACACACTAGGCAAAGCATTGGATGGGAGTGAGGCACTATTCCAGAAATAGGGAGTTAAGCAAAATTCACCAGAATGGTTAAACCTCCATAGCTAAAGAAAATATTTAGAGCATTTTTTTCTAGAGGAACTGAATGGTCCCCGGGAGAATAAGTAAATGTGTACAGATGCTGACATTTGAAATCTCCCAAATAAAAAGACTGCTCACTCCCCAATTGTCAGAGAAAAGCCCCAATTTGACACAATTTACCACAGAGCTTCCAATCATCTTTTAGTACTTCATTGTTAAATACGAACTGACAGGCAAGGAATGCTGAACAATTCAAAGTCTGAAAATTTGAGAGAGAGAGAGAGATCCTTTGCAATAGGGAGCAGTAAAATAAACCTTAACATAACTATTACCATTATATACTCATTATATAATATAACATTATTAAATAGAATGTCAGCTGTCATATTTTTAATTTCAAAGAACTTTAACTTGTTCTCTGAATTTTCTGTTCTTGAAACATCTGATTCTTGTTTTATAGTTGCAATACTTTTTAAACCATAATAGGTATTTAATAATATTATATTAAATATAATATTATATTTAAAAAGAGAGAAATAGCAAAAGGAAAATTTCAAAATATAAGAAAAATCCCCCAAACTGAAGGAATGGTCCATCAGGTGTTAAGTACATAAAGAACAATATCAAGGCTCATGTTGATATGAGAGATAAAGTGAAGATGCTTAGAACCCAGAAAGGGAAAAATGTCACATAAAATGGAGCTTGAATATATTGTTATCAGGCGTCTCAATAAAAACACTAGAAGAGAATGGAGAAATTTTTTAATTCCCTTAAAAATATAAGAATTCAAAAAATATAAGAATATAAGAAGGAATGATTTCAACTAGAAATTTTTTTACAAAACAGTTTATTAAGATATAATTCACATATCAAACATTTCAATCATTAAAGGACACAATTTGATGGCTTTTAGTATATTCCCAGATATGTGCAATCATCACCATATTCAAGTTTAGAACAGTTTGTTACCTCAAAAAGAAACCCATACCCATTAGCCATCACCTGCCTATCCCATTATTCCGCCTTAAGCAACCACTAATCTCTTTTTCATTTCTAGAGATTTCCTTTTTCTGGAATTTCATATGAAAGGAATCATAGAATACGTGGGCTTTTGTGACTGGCTTCTTTGTGACTTAGCATATAATGTTTTCAGGGTTCATCCATATTGTAGCATATATCAATAGTTCATTCCTTTTTATGACCAAATAATATTCCATTATATGACTATACCATTTTATGTTTATCCATTCACTATTGATGGACATTTTGGCTGTTTCTACCTTTTGGCTATTATGAAGCATCTATAAACATTCATGTACAAGTTTTTGTGTCGGCCTCTCTTTTCATTTCTCTTGGATATATCTAGGAGGGAAATCTCTCAGTTATAAGGTGACCCTATATTTAATCATCTGGGGGTCTATCAAATTGTTCTCCAGAGTGGTTTCACCATTTTACATTCCAATCAACAATGTAGGAGGGTTCCAATTTCTCTGCATCCTTGTCAAAACATGGTATTACCTGACTTTTGATTCTAGCCATCCTAGTGAGTATGAAATGTTTTTGCATTGTGGTTTTGATTTGCATTTCCCTGATAACTAAAGATGTCAAACATCTTTTCATATACTTATTAGCCAATTGATTATCTCCCTTGTAGAAATGTCTATTCAGCTTCTTTGTCCATTTTTTAGTTGGGAACATAGAAATCTTTATCTGGCAAAACTATTATTGGGCTAATTGACAAGGTTGTATTAGAAAAAAATGTAAACATACTGCACCATCAGCTAATCAATGAAAAATGTATACAAAGTATCTTAATAAATATATTGATTTAACAAAAAATTATAATTGAATCTCTGCTGGGAGGAAGTGAAGAAGGGAAGCATGTAGAATGGGTATAAGTAAGCTGAACTCTCAGTCACTTGCAAGAAGTCTAAATATATATTTTAAAACTGTTAATTTAAAAATAGCAATATAATAATATTCAGGAACATGCCATAAAACACCTGAAACAGTTGTAATTGGTTTGATTTGTAGAATGGAAGTAGGGCTAAAGAGAGGTGGAACAGGAATTTCTGTATTTCAATAGGAGCCTTCAGTATAATAGTTTTAATTATGTTATTTTAAAGTATGTGTTCAAACTGATTTTTAATTATGTGTTCAAATTAAATACATATTTATGCACATGTGTGCACAGATATATAATACTAAATGGAGAAATGGAGCTTGCCCAATAAGATGCAAAATAAGAAAAATCTTGTTCTTGGGTAGGAAATCTCGCAAGATGTCAATTCTTCTGAAATTAGGGAAAAAATTTATAAGTGATTCTGGATTTGGTTTGTGGGTAGGCACTTAAAAACAATAAATATGAAAAAGCTTATAAAAATAGTCCAGGTATTTTCTTGAAGACCATTGGGTTTCAACTACCAGAAACAGCCTGAGCTGTTTTAAGAAAAGCCTTTTGATTCATTGTAGTTTAATGGTGTATTTCATAGAATGCAAAAATAAATTTAAAAAAAAATCAGGACTCCAGGACTAAATAGTCTGGGAATTCTTAGAAATCTCTGCTGCAGAAAATTGTGGATCTTCTCCCTATAGCTTTATTGCTACCTTGGCTCAGATGCTAACAACCTGTCTTTATGAAAAGCATCCCCAGAAAGAGAGAAGGGGTAAAAAGGATCTGATATGAGGCCTCATATCAGAACATGACTCTAAAATCAAACAATATAAACAAAATGACACATAGTGGGAAACCACAACCATCGAGGACAAAGAGAAAAAAATCTTTAAAGTTAATTGATTAGAAAGATTTATTCCTGATTTTATCAGTTAGTGATTGTATTTGAATGCATTTTAAAAACATAGTGACTTAATCAAATAGAGTTTTTATTCACTTACTTATCTATTTCGATAGGAAAAGAAGTCCAGAAATAGATTGCACAGGTCTAATATAGTGAGTTCACAATACTATGAGGTAGTCACATTCCTTCTATCTTTTCATTCATTCTGCTATACTTAGCAGTATGACTTTAAACAGAAAAAAAAAATGTTGTCTGAGAAAATGCAAAATACCATTGATGAATTAAGTCACTATGTAGGAGTTCTTAGTGTTTGGAAGAGAGTAGTACTCAGTATATGTTAATAAGTACTCTTAACCCATATAATTTTCATAGCAGAGTGCCTGACGCATACCAAGCTGTTTAATACATTTTAGCTATTGATATCATAGTTCCCTTCAAATATATAAAGAAGCTATAGATAAATTACATCATTTATACAACATGCCATAGGATTTTTCCAAAAGAAATCATCAAGATTTGCTTAAAAACACTTATTTGATTCAAATAGACATTAAAAGAGAAGACCATCCTGATTGTTATCGGACCTTCTTAAAGGATGTCCAAGTGCCTTTTCATTTCAAGTCTTTCTAGCAACCAGCAGAACTCTGTGCTGACTTACAATACACCACAGTCAGACATGAAAAATTAGATGATAAACTTACCTTTACCTCAGTGAAAATCAAGGTATTTGAGGGTGGGGACCATTTTCCTGTTTTCATCATTGTGCATTATCCTCAACCAAAGCGTTAGAGAATGGCACCAATTACCAAGGATGTCTTGAGAAAGTTGTAAAAGATAATTGACAAGCAAGGTTGGCAAGGTTTCTTCAGTGATCCAGGTCCTTTGAGCATTTTGTTTCCTTTGAGTTCTGAAATTTAAAACTTGGGATATCTTGGAGGATTCTGTTGGTGTCCCCGCTGGGTTTGCTGTCATCATTGTGATGGATTTGCATTATGAAAAGATTACCACATCATTTTAAATTATCCTGTAACAAACCCAAATTGATCTTGAATATATTTAACTGAGATATATTACTTACTTTTTTGTTTTTACTTCTAAATAAATTCATTTAAATTTATATTTGTAAAACCTGTTATGATGGTAATTCCAGAGCTCAGTGTTCACATTTAAGAGATTTCACTACCCTAGAAAAAGGTTTGGAGATGTCATGCTCCTAACAGAGGCTCTGGTGTACACAAAGTTTCATGGAGCCCCAGTTTATTGACCAAATAAATGGTTTTAAATGGAGGTTTCCAGGAATCTCAAAATAACTTCCCCAATTATCTATTTCTGCTAGTGTTATTCATGTAAATTATTATGTTTTTAGTAGTGCCATAGAGTGAATAAGTTACATTATTCTCTTTTCTGGCACACCGTTTTGCAGAGTTCATACTGCAGTACAATTTTAACCTATTTATTATTTATGCAAACTAAAAATGACAGAGGTTGATTCTGAATAGTCTACTAATAGTTTTTCAGGTTTAAATTTACCTTGTGAAGACTTAGCAATACTGTTTTAGAAGCTAGAATAAAGAAGATTGAAATAAGTAGAGAAATATTTCTTATTCAATGATGGGAAGAATCAATATTATAAAGATGCTAATTCTTCTCAAGTTGATCTATACATTCAATAAAACGCCTATCAAAATCTCAGCCAGCTATTTTGTAGATATCAACGAATTGAATCTAACATTTATAGGACTCACACTACCTTATTTCAACACTTACTATGAAGCTAAAGTAATTAAGACAGCATAGCTTTGACAAAAATCTAGACACATATATCAATGGAACAAAATAGAGGGTCAAAAATAGACCTACACAAATTTAGTCAAAGGATTTTTGGTGTAGTGCAAGGACAGTTAAATGAATAAAGGGTAATCTTCTTTTCCACAAATGGTACTGAAAGAAATTGACATCTGTTTTAATTTGACAAGTGTTACAACAAATACTACACAATAGATTGGCTTAAGGCACAAGTTTATTGTCTAATGGTTTAAGAGGCTAGGAGTCCCAAATCAAGGCATCAGAAGGACCATACTTTCTTCCCAATGTCTGTAGCATTCTGATGCAGGCTTGCTGAAATCCTTGAAGTCCCTTGGCTTACACCTCTGTCTCGTTTCACATGGTTATCTCTTTCTCCTTGTGCCTGCCCTCCAGTTTACTGCTGACTTCTGGCTTCTGGATGCTTTTAATTCTTGCAGTAATACTACTTAAGACACACTCTGATTCAGTTGGTCACACCTTAACAAATAATATCTTCAAAAGGTCTCCTCTCCCCCAAAGATAACCATTATTCAAATTCTGGATTAGATGAAAGTCCTAATCAAAGCCACAGGAATGCAGATTAAGAATATGCCTTTAGTTAGGGCACAAAATCTACCACAATATCCAAAGAAAAACCATTACTTTAGACACAAATCTTACACCTTGCACAAAAATTAACACAAAATGAGTCACAGACCTAAATGTAAAATACAAAACTATAAAACTTGTAGAATAAAACATAGGAGAAAATCTCTGTAACATTGGGTTTGGTCATGAGCTTTTATATTAAACACCAAAAGCATGAACCATCAAAGAAAAAATTGTTAAGTTGAACCTTATAAATATGAAAAACTACAGGTCTGCAAAAGACACTGTTAAAAAGAATGAAAATACAAGCCATAGCCAGGGATAAAATATTTGCAAAACACATCTATCTGATAAAAAAAAAAATTGTATCCAAAATATACAAAGTCTTAAAATTCAATAAAAAACTACTCAATTAAAAAAAATGGGCAAAACATCTGAAAAGACACCTCACTAAAAAAGATATAAAGATGGGAAAGAAACTTATGAAAAGAATTCCACATTGTTTTCCATTAAGGGAATACAAATTCAAACAACAATGAGATACCACTGCATACCTATGATAATGGCTAAAATCCCTCCAAAATACTGACAATAGTAATTGCTGGCAAAAGGATGTGGAGCAATGAGAATTGTCATTTATTATTGGTGAGAATTTTAAAGGATAAAGTTACTTTGGAAGATATTTGGTTGTTTCTTAACAAAGCTAAACAAGGTCTTACCATACAATCTAGGAATTCTGCTTCTAGATATTTACAATTGATTTAAAACCCTATGCCCACACCCAAACCTGCTAGCAGCTGTTTATAACAATTTTATTTGTAATACTCAACTGGAAGCAAAAAGGACATCCTTCAACAGATGACTGGTTAAACAAAGTGTGATATATCCATAAATTGGAATATTATTGTGATAACATTGAATGAGCTACCAAGTAGCAAAAAAGATATAGATAAATCTTAAATGTATATTTCTAAGAACTTAGAATGAAAAGACTATATACTATATTATTACATTTATATAACATTCTAGGAAATATAAAACTATAGAGATAGTAAATAGATCAGTGGTTGGCAGGGATTCAGGAATGCAGGAAATGTTTCATTGGTAAAGCACAGGTTTTTTTCTTTCTTAATATGGTGAAGCTATGATGTATGATATTGTAATCTTGCCTATAAAACCTATGTATTTGTCAAAGGGTGAGTCTTAATTTCTGCAAATTAAAAAAAGTCGTTTAGAAGGTTGAGGGATTCCAAGATGAAATGCAGATTGTGAAAGAATATTATAAAGGTATTACAAATATATGTAATACACTGAAAGGGCCAGGAGAAAAGCTGCTGAACAAAGTAACTTTGGAAATGAGCGGGGTCTGTAAGTCTAAAGGCAAAAGAAGCTTCACATGAACACTGTGCTCTAGTTGATAACGATGTTTCCCATGGAAGTACCAAGTAACAATTCTGAAAGTATAAATGTATACTGGAATTAAGCAATTAAATAAAGGGATGGGGGAGTGCCAAGTTTATCACTGTTGGAATTAGAAATTACAGAAAAGCAAGGGAAGAAGGCTAGACTGATCCGTGTGGTAATGGATTAGAGTTTAAGACATCAGCATGAACCCATTTTTAGTTTAATATAAGTACAGATGGTTACATATAGAAATATTTATGTAAATTTATATTTTTATAACTTATAATTACTATAAATTTAAATAATTTAAAATAATTTATATATTTGTTAATACTTACATATAAATATTTTTGCTCTGTCAGCTAAATTAATAAGCATACCTAGTGCTCACTTTGGTTTCTAATATCTTTCCTCAATGTAAGAAAATGGTTGATTCTTGTACTGGGGCAGAAAATATATAAAATGGTTCTGGGACATCATGTTGTGCAAAAAAGTAAGAAAATGCTCAAAACAAGAAAAGTAACAAAAAATAATATGCAGGTATGTAAAGAGGACACAGGAGCTAACTGTAGGACATTCCAAGAACCAAAACTGGAACAATTTGAGCAACAGTATGATAAATGAAGCATTATTGAATTACAACTTAAAGTATAAAAAATAAATCAAGTACATTCTTATATAAATAATGTGTTGGATAAATAAATAAAAGGAGGAAAGAAACAAATCCCCCCCAAAGAAGAATTCTAAAATATTTATGTAAATACTCTGCTCTCAAGGAACTGGAGCATAACTCCCCACTCAAGTGTGATCTGGACATAATGACTTCTATTCAAAGACAGCAGTATGGAAAGGTGGAAAGTAGAGTAACATTATAGTGGAAAAACCTGACAAATACTACCTCACCAGAAGATCAAAGTTCACAACGACAGTGATAAGCTATATTGATATTATGTATTTTGATATGATGTGATGAGAATGGCAATTTGCCTCCATGGTCTTCCTCCTCAAAATCTACAGCCCCAGTTTAATCATTAGAAAACATCAGGCAAATCCCAACAGAGTGACAGTCTACAGAACACCTGACCAGTAATCTTCAAAATTTTCAAGGCCATCAGAAACAAAGAGAGTTTTAGAAATTGTCACGCCCAAGATAAGCCTAAGGAGACATAATGATTAAAAGTAAGGTAGATGGTATCTTGCAACAGAAAGAGGACATTAAGTTAAAAGCAAATAAACTCTGAAAAAAGAATGGACTGTAGTTCATAATAATGTGTCAATAGCAAATATTTAATTGTGAGAAATGTACAAAACTAATATACAATGTTAATAATAAGAGAAACTGAGTTTGAGGTATATAGAAACTGCATGTACCTTCTTTGCAATTTTTCCATAAATCTAGGACTTTTCTAAAATAAAAATTTTATTTTAATAAAATGGAATATGTCCAAAACATATTTTGAGGATAGGCTTAAATTGTGTAAGGTTTTGACAAAATGAAGGAAATTATGGCTAGAAATAAAAATTCCAATACACAAAATATATTTAATTTTAGAAACTGGTCTTAGTTGACTTCTTCTACATGTTTAACTTCAAATTTACTCTAATTGAATGGTATTATGTCTGGACAAACCAGGGTTATCAGATAGGGTATAGATATTTTTTAAGTTATCAATTTTAGTATTCTGAAAATATTGACAGATTTTCTTATGTTTATAGAATTAACAATCTTTTATATGAGTCACAGTGGGAGTAGTTTCATAATATTTTTTGTTTACAGGAATAAAATATGATGTCATCTCTCAGTGGCATTAAAATAGTATTATTTCATACAAACAAGATCATATAATTATTTCTTGCTTTACTTATTTCACTCAGCATGATGTCTTCAAGGTTCACTTATGCTGTAGCATGCATCTGAACGTCATTATTTTAACAATGGAATAATATTAATTTGCATGTCTATAGCACATAATTTATATCCATTCATCTCTCTTTTTTTAAATTAATCAATGCATTTTATTATTTTTTTAATATATTTTTTATTTCTTTTAAGATATTTAGATTACATAAATGTTACATAAAAAATATAGGTAATTCCCATATGCCCCACTCCCCACACTGCCCACATTTACCCACATTAACAACATCCTTTATTAGTGTGGTACATTCATTGCAACTGATGAACATATTTTGAAACATTGCCACTAAGCATGAATTAAAGTTTACATTTTAGTTTTCACTCTCTCCTACACAATTCTGTAGGTTATGGCAAGATACATAATGGCCTGTATCTGTCATTACAATGTCTTTTAGGACAATTCCCAAGTCCTGAAACTGCCCCTGTATTACATTTGTTTTCCCTTTCCCTGATCTCAGAACCTCCAGTGGCCACTGCCTCCACATCAATGATATAATTTCTTCCATTGCTAGAATCACAATAAGTCTATAGTAGAATACCAGTAAGTCTACTCTAGTCCCCAATCCTGAGGATTCTGCGATGGTGTTGCCCTCTCCACCTCTAACTGAGAGGGGGCTTCAGTCCCACATGGCTGATGGATGGGACTCTCTTGCTTGCAGTTGCAGACTCTCTCAGTTCCTTGGTGTGGTGGTTTTCCATCCTCACCTCCTTGTTAGTTGTCTGGATGAGTCCAATGAACTGGAGAGTAGGTGTTACAACTCTGTTGAGACTCAGGACCCAGCTGGCACATGGACAGCCCAGAGTCAAGTCTCTTGGATGTACACTTACCAACTTCAGCACCAACTAAGCTGATGCTGTCTTGCTGGAAACCCCCATTCATCTCTTGATGGACACTTGGGTTGCTTTTACCTTTGGCTATTGTGACAAAGGCTGCTAAAAACAATGGTGTGAAAATATCTATTCAAGACCCTGCTTTCAATTCTTTTGAGTATATGCAAAGAAGTAGAATTGCAAGGTCATATAGTAATTCTAAATTTTCTGAGGAACTGCAAAAGTGATTTCCACAGTGACTGCACAATTTTACAATGCCACCGGCAATACATAAGGGTTCCTGTATCTCCACATCCTCACTAATACTTATTTTTGTTAATAATAGCCATCCTAGTAGGTATGAAGGAATATCTCATTATGGTTTTGATTTGCGTTTCCCTGATGACCAATGATCTCGCTTATATGAAATAATTAGAATAACCAAATTTTATAGAGACAGATAGTAGATTATAGGTTACGAGGTGGTCAGGGAGAGGGGAGAGCAAGTGGGAGTTATTGCTCAATGCATACAGAGTTTCTGTTTAAGGTAATGAAAAAGTTGGGGTAATGGATATTGGTGGTGGTAGTACAATACTGTGAACATAATTAATACCACTGAATTCTATACTTCAAAGTAGTGAAATTGGGAAATTTTGAGTTGTATATATGTTACTATAAAAAGTATAAAAAAATAATTATTTTTTGTTCCTCAGTAAGACTTCTTTCCTTCAAACTCTCCTGATGCCCTTCAGAAAAGGATATAGCCAGAAATACGTTTCATAAAGAATTTATCATGATGATAACATGCAATTTATTTCAATAAGGTTTTCTGGGAATACATGCTTTTGAAACAACTATATCACTTTCCCTATGTAGGGACCTGTTGAAACAGATAATTAAATCATAATCCTTTCTTCCAGACTTAAGGTAAAATCAAAATGAAAGAAAAAAAAACAACAATGAATTTTGAATATTTATTTTATTAATTATTATGGAAATTACGTTGTAAAAGAATACATCACTTAAAAAAACACTTTGACCTTTAAAGCAAGCTTTTTTTTTTTTTTTTTTTTTTATTTTATTATGGGTAAAAATCAAAATTCTCACAATACATACAAACATTTGCAAA
>JAKSZT010054416.1:14343912-14400355 GCA_026826555.1 Tolypeutes matacus
TTTTCCCTAACCGCGGGGCTCAGCCGCCTGTGCCAACCTCCACCGGCAGCCTCAAAACTCACGAATCTCCACCGTTCGGTCCATGCCGCCGATCCGCGCGTTTAGATGTCCCAAGCTTCTCACTCCACGCGTGCACAGCACAGACCCCCGGGCAGGACCCCGTCCCCAATCCGCCTTGCTCTGGGAGCTTGCAGTGTGCGCCCTCCTACACTAACGCCATCTTGGCCGCCCTGAGAAGCAAGCTTTTGCTTTAAACTGTACTACCTCTAAGAAAATGCTCAATATAAACATATACAGATTTCTGAAAACAATTTCTATGGGAGTGTTACCTACTTCCAGGCAAACATGAAGGTAATAACAAATATAAATTAATTCATGAACTCTTGTACAGTGTCACAGTCTTGGTGAGTAACAGAGCAGAGATGTGAATC
The DNA here is from genome assembly GCA_026826555.1 of Tolypeutes matacus. NCBI lineage: Eukaryota > Metazoa > Chordata > Mammalia > Cingulata > Chlamyphoridae > Tolypeutes > Tolypeutes matacus. The sequence goes on from JAKSZT010054416.1 coordinate 14,344,344, forward strand.
CAGGCATTCTGTCTCCAGAGACGTTGTTCTCAATCACTCTACTCCCTCCAATACACCACGTGATAAAAAGATATGACCAATGAAAGAGGGGAAGAAAGAATAGCTAGCTCTTAGTTACTGGGTATGCCCTGTGGTTGATAATAGATGGTTAAGGCAGCCCCATGTTCTTCCACTGAAAGTCTGTCTCCAATGGAAGACTTCCAAACTGGTCTCTGTTGGGATGAATTTCTTTAAGTGGTTCTTAGGATTGGAGAGATCAGTGGATAGTCAGTCAAACTAAATTAAGGAGGAAATTTCAGAGCCAGACTGAAAAATGGCAGAACTATAGAATGAGTTGTCAGCATGATGCAGATAAAATATACCACAAAGGACACAGATGTTCTCAACACTTACACTGGATTTCAGCAAGAAGCAGTGAGACCTTTGTCCATTTCAGGTATACTTCTTATTCCTTTACTCTTGAGCAAGAAGAGAAGATCATTTAATATCAAGAGCATTTGCCAGCTGACTTTGTGGAAGTGTCTCAGGAAAATCTTAGGCTTAAAATGATTAGTTCAAGAACCCACTCCAAATGTGACCCTCTCACAGCCCCTTTGTATCTATGCCAACTCCCCTAAAGCTGCCTTCACTCTTTACCAGTGCATGGGTGAAATAGAAATTGGATCATCCTTTTCAAGTGAGTAAATTAAATTCTTCCAGTTCACTTGAGGCAATAGTAAAATATATTTACAAATGTTTTTGAATTTCTAAATTCAATTGAATAGGGAAGACAAAGAAACTAAAACCTTACAAACATAAAAGTGACTTTACAAACTACAGATTCTAACCCACAAATTTTAAGACACCAAGCCATGAGCTCATTTTCTATTCACAGTTCATCTGGATTCTATACTGGAGAATGAGTGCTACCCCCTCATAATCAATTCTTGGTTTTTGTATGGGTTTAGCTCTAAAAACATCATCTACACGTCTTAAAACCAGTCACAAACCCTGTTATTTATCTCTGTCCCCAAATACCATATTTTACTTCTTTTCAGTTCCCAGATTTGGGGATAAGAACTGCATTGTTACACATGGTACCAGAAATTACTTTTCTTAATTTGATTTCACCTGTTACTGACCTTGCCCACTCTCCTTTACTCTTCTCCGTGATATTCCAGGGCATCAGTTCTCAGGGAACCCTAACATCACCCCACTTCAGTCTGTCCTACTCCGCTTGTGTGAAGCTTTCATAAGGCAGTTAAGCTGGTTCTACTTCTTAATCTATCATTCAGGGATAGCATCTAGACCTGGCATCATTAACTTGTGATCTTGATCAAGGACACTTCCTTTATCCAAAGCAAAAGTGGCAGTCATAGCTCAAAAAGGGGCAGGCACAGTTCCCCTTTGGTAGATTTCTCTGAAGGGCAGTCATTTTACAAATTGCAACAATTCGGTTTTACACTATTCCAGATACCTTAAACGTTTAGAAATAAAAATCTTTTACACCCAGGAAAACATGTAGTCGTTTAGTTATATCATTTTTATATTTTTAAAGTTACAATAACATTAATAAATAAAGCTCAACTCTTTATTATTGATGGATTAAATTATGAACATGACTTGAAATATAAAGTAGACTTTTTCCTGAAGACACAAAGATCCATAAAACTGAAGTTAATGAAATCTGCTTTTCCTTCAGATAGCTGGACAGCAAAGCGATTTTTAACATCTGGTGCTACAACCATAAGTGAAAACTTCTCAAAACTAAGGGTGATGACCCGAAAGCTCTGTGGAATAAATTTTTCTATGTGAGAAAAGTAATGTTTTACTAAAAGAAAAGATATAATACTGCCATAAACAATTGAAAAGACTTGCAACTCAAGAGAGACTTTACTGAATACAAAAATTATGGTTTAGGATTCAAGTAAATTAACACATGGGAATTACTGCAGAGAAATGGATAAAGAATGGTGCTACACTAAAGAACTATACAAAAGAGTCGGAAATAATCAATAATCTGGTCAATTTTTGCAGAGTTTGCAATACATTTCAATAATTCTTCCTCCATCAAGTTTTGGTCCTTTATTTATTTGTCTATTAAACTAGTACTGAATAGGGATATTCTTATTTGTCAATTCTGGGGATACAATAGAAGACACGGTCCCAAACTTCAAGCAGAAACTGAAGTGGAAGGAAGTTTGATCCCAGCTACAGGGTGAGATGTGTAAGGTCAAGGATAATTCTTTGTCTTCCCCACAGAGGCAAGCAAGTGACTGGCACAAAAGAGAGTCGTTTAAAAAATCCTATTATCGAGGCCAAGAAATATGTTCCAAATGACTCTTTTACAATTAATGCAACTGTATATAGCTCTTAAACGGATTGCTAAAAATGGTATGGTGAGTAAAAGCAATACTTGGTTCACATGAAAAGACATTCTGGCAAAAATTTTCATTGAATTGAAACCTAATTTTAGTGTTAGGGATAATTTTAAGTAAATAAATATTGACCTATAGAAACTACATCAAAATGGTTGCATTAATTGGGTAGTTAATATCAATTTTTTAATTCTTCCAAATATTCTGATGGAAGGGCTAAATAGACAAATGAGTTAAGCTTGAATGTTGTAACCAAAGTACATCAATATGTGTGCCTGGTAGACCGCATACTACTAAACAAACCTAAAAGGTTTTGGCTCCTGTAACTTTGGTACCTCTTTTGCTAATCTCATTTGTATTGTGATAATTTTTCCCTGTCAAACCAGCTTAGATTATTATCCTTGATTTTGCTGTTAATTCCATTTCTACAAATGTCAGTCTCACTGACCATTTGATTATTGTTTCTTTGATGGAAAATATTTTAGTTCCTTGGACAGGGTATTCCATTGGCAGGAAGGATAATGGAATTGAAAAAATAATTATTGCAATTAAAAGCATGTAAATATTAAGAATATTAATTGTGTCAAAAATGAATTAGAATAAAAATAATGAAAACTTCAATATAATCTAGCCACATGAACTCTTTCCGTGAATTTGGAAAGCAATGGCTAAATGTTTCTGAGAGCAAATGCCCAGCTGGGAAATGGGAGGGAATATAGTGATAGATGCTTAGACTGAAGTAAGGTATCAAGTCTACAGATGCAGAGGAGATGTCAGAGGCCTATCTACCTAAAACTGTCCCCCTATCCAACACTCCTCTTAGGATCTGACTGAAAGCATCCTCAGTGATAGAAAATGAGTAATTCATCACCTGGACTTCCCCTCAGAGTAAACATGAAAGTGAAAAGGTCCTTGAAAGTTCACTGGTTAGTGAATAATGACCCTTCTCACAAATGAACCAGTGAATAAAACACATCAGGCACCAGCATGTGATGCTCTAACTCAACACTGTCCAACAGAAGTAATATACAAGCTACAGATGTAATTTTAAATTTTTAATTGCCACATTATAAAAAGTAAAAAGAAGTTAGTGAAATTAATTTTAGTTAATGATAAAAGACAGTGGATGATACTTTTTACTTTATCTCAAATATAACAAGTATTAGTCCTTAATATATAAAAATATTTAAACCAATGTATTCAGAATGTTATCATTTCAACATGTAATCAATATCAAATTATTTATCAGATATTGCACATTCTTTTTTTTCAGACTAAGTCTTTGAAATCCTGTGTTTACTTTACCCCACACCTCAATTCAAACTAACCACATGTCAAGCACTAATTAGCCACATGTATCTATATTTGAAAGTATGGATCTAATTTTTATTTATCATTAAGTTGCTGTTGGCTTGTTGGACATATGTAGTTTTTGGAAAGTCAAGTTTCATGTACACAAGTTATATGTCTCTGGAAAAGCTGAATGGGAACTATATCTAAAGGGAGCATTGGATTTATTTTTAAATGATTTTTATCTTTTTACTAGTGCCTAACCTGAGGTGAGAAGGATGAACACAAGAATGCCACAAAATAGTTTCTAAAAGATATATTCACAAAACAAATGAATTTTAAAATGTATGAAATCAGGCGTAACTTTTTAAAAAATATAGGCAATACAAATTTATTATTGTAATAATTTAACTACCCACTGTTTACAGATATACTTTGGTGCAAATAAATAATGAATTGTGCTATTAATAAATATAAAAATGGAAATATAGGTTAAACATAAAGACATTTAGAGTTCCTTAAGGTTTTTGGAAATTGTATTCAAGTTTTGACACTCACTGATGTTGATAAAAAGTGCATTGGCTATCAGGAGGTATTTCTTCATTTTCACTCTTCAAAGTATCAATATATTACTTACATGAGAGTGCAATCTTAAATATGATAAAGACAACTTTTATGCTCTAATACTCCATCGTGATGATTGTTTTTGCTTTTCATAGCTATTTGACATAAGTCAGTGATCCTTAACCCAATCATTTTATCTTCAGTATCATTAGATGGATGCTTTGGTTATGTATAAAAAGAAAAATTATACACATTTCATTGGGTCTTAAACCTTTTAGAACAGTTGATTCAGAAAGACTTATTTTGGTTTTACCCATCAAAAACACTAAGTTTATGCTGAAGTCATATGAGAAGTCTAAGTTACACCTATGAAAAGAGTCTCCAGCTTTTGCCATGTCTGAATTTCACTAATCCAATAAAATTTGGAAGATTTTCTATATCTTCCTTTAATAAAGAAAAATTTACCAGGCAGACAGATTATCAATATTATTTGGCGATAATTTTTAAAAGAAACTTTAGGCAACAGTTCTAAACTCAAAAAAGGTCAAAAACAGTATTACAAACTAAACATTTGATTAATTTTTTAGATGAACTTCTTGAATGTTACTCAAATTTATAAGAGTTGTATTTTATATATGTTAATTGCCATTGTTACACCAAGAAACCTCTTAAAATTAATATGCATATAAACTGATCAAATTTTAGACACTAGAAGCAACAATTTCTCCTCTTAAATTAATATGAAGTTCTATTAATATTTAGTTGTATCATTGCTTGTATATATATATGTATATATATATGTGTGTGTATATATATGACACATTTATTATTTAGTTGGTACCAACTTCTCTGCCCTAGTAACTAATTTGAGGTACCTAGAAAATAAGATCCTCTTGAGAATAATCTGTTTTATGAGATAGTTTCTAGCAATCAGGAACAGGAGATAGCACCTCTAACCTCAGTGCAGTTCTCTAAGATAGAAACTGAAGTAAATACCCAATTTCATGAATGATATAAGACTGTACTTACTTTTTTACTTTATCTCAAATATAGCTAAAGTATTATTCTTTAATATATTAACATCTCATCCAGGTCAAGTTACTCTTGACAGATTCAAGAGAGAACAAAACACCATGCCCCGCCCAAGGAAGTTTAAGGCAGATTCTAGAAAAATGTTGTTCTTATAAGGAGGAGTACTTGGCCTGACAAGGTAAACTGATGAAGTACTGCGTGAAAACAAGATAAAACATTTCAGGAAATAGAGCGTTGAAGGATTTTCTTGCTTCTTTTCTTATCACCTCCCCAGAGGAGGTTAGGAAGATGTGAACAAAGTATTTACATTCTTTGAATACTAATAGGAAGAAAGTAAATGTTTAAGTGTCTGCAACACATTGGATGATTAATGTGGCAATATTCACTCATGTACCTCAGCTGTTTAAACATCAAAGTGAAATGAAAACTACTCAGAAGTTAAATGCTAATAATTGAATTTATTACAGTTATAATCTTTCCCCCTCCTTTCCAACAATAACAGTAAACATTCCTTGCAATACTAAAAAGTCTTAAATATACTTGCTTTGAAGATTAGAGTTCATTTCCCTTGGTTTGTATTGGGACATTTTTAATAATATTTACACACACTGATTTTCCATAGATATCTAGGAATTAAACACAGCCTCTGAAAAGCCCACTGCTATTTAGGAACATGCCACAAAATACATTAAATGTACTTACTAGGTTTTTTTTACTATTGTTGAAATGAATGTTTATAAATAGAAAATATCCTTTCTTCTAGATATAGATTTGAAAGGTGTTTCTCAAAAATAAATAAATAAACTGTACAATTTATTGCAAGAGAGCAGAAAAATATTGTCTTCTCATGTAGTATTCCAGAACCATGCCCAATCTCAGTGTAGCCTAGAACTTGGCAAAGTGAAGACTCAAAAAACATTTATTACAGTAAAACAAAGTCAGTACCAAGGTGCTGGGGTAAGATGCTCCAGGATGCTATTTCCCCCACAGAATCCATGAACAACTAGCAAAAACCGGTAGAGTCATCTTTCTCAGAACTCTGGAAAACAGTTAAAGGGTTGCAGTAACTGATTGAATGCTGAAACTAGAAAACGCAGCTTAAAAATATGGTACAAAAAGCTGGCTCCTTCCCCCACACCCCCCCTGCACAGTGTGGATCCATTCTGCACTCAGTGGTAGGTCCTTGATCCTGTGCTGGAGGAAGCAGAGTAACCCTTATGCACATACTGTGGTGCCTGTGTAGCTGCCAATCTATCAGGTGGCACCCTGAGTGACTGAATCAGGAAACTCTTCTCTGGCTCCTCATTCCAGAACTTACCCAGAAGGCAGAAGCAGCATGTGGGGAGCTAAAGCAGGGTAAGAAACAATTAAGTCAAAGCAGTCTGTTGCAAAGGATTATCTGTTTTAAATCATACAATAGAGCACCCAGGAGTGGGAGCAAAACTATTTCACAGGGAGTAGAGGGAGCATTGGGATTCTTGTGAATGCGGCAATTTCTAAGGCCATGAGTAAGCACAAGCCCAGGACTAGGTTCTCAGGTTCCGAAAAAACTTCACATTTGCCTGGGTCTGATATTCTTGAGAGAACATTACAGGAAAAAATAAACAAACAAAAAACCTCACCAATGTTCTGAGCCAGAGGTATAATGATTGAGCCTTTGGCATGGACTATATTTGTTTAGATAGCCTAAGATTCCTTAAAAAGAAGACTGAAATTTATAACCCAGCCAAAAGGAAGTTTGATTGGACCAGCTCAGCCTTTGGGAAGAAGAAGAGGAGTAGGAGGGGAGAAGGAACTAGACCTATTTCAGTTACATGCAGAAAATCCTAGAGCAAAAGCATGCAGACTTCATCTGGTGTTCCTGGGTCTTGGATGCACTGGGATCTCTGGATGATTGGTGACTGGAATGAGCTAGCCTGGAAGTGGTTAGACTACTCTTCTGTAATCACAGAAGAGCTGTCACCAGCAGAGAGATCCTTGAAACAGTCAATTAGAGATCATCTCTGATGACCTTTTGAACAAATGAAGTGGTTCTGAACGGCCCTGTTGTTGAAATGACTGTAGTCTTAAAAATTGGATATGCCAGGAGACTGGTTGGAAGACAAGGTGTCTGAGAAGCACCTGCTACCTAGGAGTATTGGCGTTATACACTTGGTTTAGAAAAATCTTTAAATTTGCCTGAGGCTGATCTTTTTGATAGAAGGGCAAAACTCTGAAGGAGAGAATCAGTCAACACAGAGCCAATTTGCAAAGACTGTGAAAGGTTGTGTATATGTTACCAGAACAATTTTTTTAAAAAGCAAAAACAATAAAACTGTGCAACACAAACAGTGAGCCCTAAAGTAAACTATGGACTATAGTTAATAGTATAACTATAATAATATTGTTTCATCAATTGTAGCAAAGATACTACACTAATATAAGATGTGAGTAATAAGGAAAACTGTGTGAAGAGGTGGGGGGGTATATGGGAACTATGTGTTTTCTACACCTTCTCTATTTTAAAAAATCAATAACAAAAACAATAAAAACAAGGGCAAATCTAAGGCTGAGTGGTCTAATTTCTTCCCAGTATTTAGTCAACAACTACATTTTTAATTAAGAGTAGGCACTATGAAGGGTGCTTGAGGTTGTGGACAAAATATGATTTCTTCCCTCTACAAGATTATAACTCAGTTATGCATGAATTAAATATGAAACAAACTCTGATTAACTCTGAATATTCATAAAGGTAAATAGGCAAGCAGTCTCTTGGAGCTTAAACTTCTTGGTCAATCTTCCATATTAAATTGATAAAGGCAATTCTTTGTTGAGAGCTCTAAAATTAGTAGTCCCTATGTGAAAAATCGAACTTGAATTAAACTATTCTTCTCAAGTAATTAAAAAACAAACAAACAAGCAACAAGATGTTTAAACATATCCAATATTTAATCTTACATATCTTTATTTTACTACATAGGCTAATAGTTTACAAGTTTTTTATCATCAAATCTATTTTGTATATTTAGGATTTTAATGAGACAAAACATTTCTTAATAAGTAGGAAGTCATGCTCACTTTAAAAAGTAGTTTTAAAGCATTACAAACACTTCATGAATAAAAACAGTATTTCATTTTTTGATTGCACTGCCATAAAAATAAAACTTATATTTTGCTGGGCTTACAAGGAATACATAGCTTGTAGAATAATAAAATTGCACAATTAAATGACCATAAGGACTGAAATTCATGGTACTAAATTAAGCATTTTTACTTCATATAGTCTAAAGCTTGAAGGAAAAGTGTAACAAGACTTATGAAGCAGAGTTAACTATTTTCTAATATGTCTAATATATATATTTTCTAATTTGTCTCAACAAATTGCTTGCGAACAAAATTCAAAAGCACATTAAAAGAATTATAAACCATGATCAAGTGGATTATATCCTAGGTATGCAAGGGTGGTTCAATGCAGGAAAATCAATTAGTATAGTAAACCACATCAATAAATTGAAGAAGAAAAATGACATGATTCTCTCGATTGATGCAGAAAAGACATTTGACAAAATACAGCATCTTTACTTGATAAAACCTCTCCAACAGATAGGAATAGAAGGAATATTTCTCAACATGGGAATGTGCATATATATATAATGTGTTATATATATATAAACAACCCATAAATAGCATTGTACTCAATGGTGAAAGACTGAAAGCTTTCCCACTGAGATCAGGAACAAGACAAGGATGCTCACTGTCAGCACTGTTATTCAATAATGTTCTAAAAGTTCTAGCTAAAGCAGTTAGGCAAAATAAAGAAAGAAATTCACCAAAATAGGAAAGAAGGAGGTAAAATTGCTACTCTTCACTATGATGTGATTCTATATATAGATAATCCTGAAAAATCCACAACAAAGCTACTAGAACTAATATACAAGTAGCAGGATACAAGATTTATGTGCAAAAATCAATAGTATTTCTACACACTACTGATGAGCAATCTTAGGAGGAAGTTGGGGGAAAAATGTCATTTATAACAGCGACTAAGAGAATGAAATATTTAGGAATAAACTAAACCGAAGGCATAAAGGACCTGTATTCAGAAAATTACAAAACATTGCTAAAAGAAACCAAAATAGACCTAAATAAATGGAAGAACATTCCGTGTGGAATGGAAGAGTAAATATCATTAAGATATCAGTTCTACCCAAACTGATTTACAGATTCAATGTAAGCCCAATAAAATTCCCAATAGCCATTTTGTAGAAATGGAAAAGCCAATTATTAAACTTATTTGGAAGGGTAAGAAGCCCCAAATGGCTAAAAATATCTAAAAGAGTGAAGTTGGAGCACTCACTTCCTTACATTAAAGTATAATATTTAGCTACAGTGGTAAAAATAGAATGGTACTGCCATAAAGACAGACATATTGATCAATGGAACTGACTCAAGAGCTCAGAAATAGACCGTCACATCTATGGTCAAGTGAATTTGACAAGGCTGTCAAGTACATCTACCTGGGCCAGAAAAGTCTATTCAACAAATGGTCCTGGGAAAACTGGATATCCATATCCAAAAGAAAGAATGAGGGCCCCTATCTTACACCTTACACAAATATTAACTCAATATCGATCAAGGAGCTTAATATAAATCAACAACCATAAAACTCCTAGAAGAAAATATAGGAAAACATCTTCAAGATCTTCTGGTAGGTGGTAGTTTCCTAATGGTATACCTAAAGCAAAAGCACCAAAATCAAAAATAGATAAATAGGGCCTCCTCAAAATTAAACACTTTTGTTTTTCAAAAGACTTTGTCAGAAAGTAAAAAGCCACCTGAGTCAATGGAAGAAAAATTTGAAAATCACATATCCAATAAGGGTTTGATATCCATGCTATATAAGGAGATCATACATCTCAACAATAAAAAGACAAGCAACCCAATTTTTTAAAATGGGCAAAAGAATTGAAGAGACATTTCTCCAAAAAGAAAATACAAATGGCCAAAAAGCACATGAAAAAATACTAGACATCACTAGCTATTAGGGAAATGCAGACCACAACTACAATGGGATATCATTTCACACCTTACAGAATGGCCATCATAAAAAAATTTTTAAAAACAAACCCAAAACCCAGAAAGTTACAAGTGCTGAAGAGGATATGGAGAAAGCAAAACACTCCATCACTGTTGGTGGGAATGTAGAATACAGAAATGCTGTATGATCCAGAAATCCCATTACTAGGAATATATTCAGACAAACTGAAAGCAAGGATGCAAACTGACAATTGTACACTGATGTTCAGAGCAACATTATTCGCAACTGGTATAAGATGGAAACAAGCCAAGTGTCCATCAACTGATGAATGGATAAACAAAGTGTGGTGTAACATACTATGGAATACTATTCAGTTGTAAGAGAAAATGAAATAGGAATGAATATGACAACATGGGTTAACCTTGAGTATATAATGTTCAGTGAAATAAGCCAGACACAAAAGAACAAATATTGTATGGTCTCACTAATAAGAATTGAGTACGATGTATAAACTCACAGAGATAAACTCTAGAGTAGAGGTTACTAAAAAATAGAAGGTGGGTTGAGAATGGGAGCTGAATAGAGTTGGTGATAATACATTCTAGTGAGTATAACTAACACTGTTGATTTATAATGTGATTGTGGCTGAAAGGGGTAGTCCATGGATGTAAATGTCAATTGAAAGAAAACTAGTGAATAATCTAGGGTATGTATAACGTAGTGATATCAGTGGTGAATTAAGATTGTGGTTAATAGTATAAATACAAGAATGCTTTTTTTTACAAATTGCTAAGAATATAGTGATACATGGAAAAATTACAACTAATGTAACTTATGTATGATAGTTAGCAGTAATATTGTAATAGTTTGCAGCAATGGCAAGAAGATAATTTTTCAATACTAAGGGACAAAAATAGGGGAGTATAGGGAGTATGAGGTTTTTCCTTTTGGAGTAATGAAAATGTTCTAAAATTGACTGAGTGATGACAGCACAACTCTGTGGTGAAAATGAGAGCCACTGAGTGTACACTTTCAATGGATCGTACAGAGCATGGGACTGTATAACACAGAGAACCCAGTTGTGGAAGATGGACTGTGGTTAACAGGACAAATATGATAGTGTTTTCTCCTGAACGATAGCAAATATATAATACTAATATAGGGTGTTAATAATTGGTGGGTTGGGGGAAAAATATACCTAAAGTTAAATATGGGCTATAGTTAGTAATAATATTTTGACGATGCTATTTCATAGTTTGTAACAAATGTTTCACAACAACACAAAGTGTTGGTGTTGGGGAGATGCTTGGGAGCCTTGTATGATGACATGCGTGTTTGTTTTGTAAATTCACAAATTTTACTATACGTTATTGTTTATATATGTTCATGTATCAATGATAGACTTCAATAAAATTTTATTTAGAAAAATAAATACTTACTCTAAAACATGAAATGCTAAAAAAAAAAAAAGAAATGGTCTAAGGAAAATAAGAGTTAAGTTACACTTTTAAAGATAGTTAGTATTAGATAAATGGATAAGAGGTAGTACTATTGAGTGAGTCAGGTTGTGACAAAAGTTACCAAGACAGTGAGTAGACAGGTATGGCTAGAATGGAAGATTCAAACAGAAGAAAATTGCCTAGGTATGCTGAAGGTTCTTGAAAACTATTCCTGAGTGAACAGGAAACACTTGAGCAGAGAAGTGATAGATGATAATGATTTTTTCAAGAAAATTATTTTACAGTATAAACAGTTAAGTTTCCCCAGAGGTAGCACATATGGCATTAAAATGGGAAGAGAAAGCATAGCTGAGACACAAGAATATAGTGACAACACCAGAGGAGACAGATCAGCTGGGCAGCTAACATAGGCACCAATCTGTAACTATCTTATATTGAATCCCTTCTCTATTCCAGGCACTATAGGAAATTTAATAATTTACCAACCATATGATTAGATCACAAACAATCTAGTCATTGTTACCGGTACATTTATCACTGTGAGCAATTGCTACCATTTAGAAGCCAGAGACAGGAGCCAAGGGCTTCTAGAATTCAAGCTTATACTCTGACAGAACAACACAGATTTTTATCACAACTAACAAAAAAACAAAGGAAGGCAAATGTGGATTTATTTATATAGATATTTTCCTCTCTCTGATCTGTGCTAATGTCCTCACACTTCATCAATCTTGACTCACTTTATCTATCATATATATCTCTTCCTTTCCATCCAAAATCAACCACAAGCATTTTAATAACCAAAGAATCAGGATATCTAGCTATGCTATCTGGTCTACTTTCTCTCTGAGAACTCTTTATAGTCATCAGAAAAGTTTGAGTATTTCCTCTTAGAATAGCTCTCTGGAGTTGCTTACTCCTCAACAGCAGGAACCAGAAGAGTTATTGCAGAAAGAACATAAAAACAGAGCTGGAACACTCCTGTGGTATGACTCTTGGAAACCTCATATGCCTATCTCTTAGGGTCAGTGGTGCACTGGTCAATGATTAACAACTGCCTATATGGTTGACTAAAGGCAAACAAATTTAATTTGTAGTTTTGCTAATTTCAAGCTACCCATATTGTCAATTTCTACCTACTAACTTGATCTCACTGAGCACAGAGTTGAGAAGCGATGAACAGGTTGGCTTACATTAGCCAGCTCAAGCACACCACTTGGGGTCTTTTTTATTTTTATTTTTTATCCAGTTAGTAAACTACTGTATGAACTTCTTTTGGTGAAAGAATGGCACAGAGAATGATGAATGTGCCTCTACTCCAAAGGGTAATGCTCTTCCAAGGAAAGGGCCAGCAACAGTTGGGTTTTTAATCCATAATTTCTGAGTTACCCAGAAATGTCTGATTTTGTGTCAAAGTTCCTGCATTAAATTAATGGTTCCTGCATTAAACTTAGTTATGCTTAGATAAGCATTTTATAAAATAATAATCCAAGGAAACCAGCTAGGATATAGTAATCATATGCTCTTATTTTTTTAAATTAATCTCTATGATCCCTTAAATCACACCCAATTTTAAAATATTCAAAATAGAGAACATTAGTCCTCAAGCTATACCATGTGAGTATAAAGTAAGACAATGTATGCTAGCCAGGTCTTTCTGAGAGGCAAATGGAAATAATTATGAGCCATTCAATCCTTAGACCTGAGTCAAACTCATCAAAAATTGGGGATAACTGAAATTCTGCACAAAGGATGGAGTACTAAATCTTACCAGAATTGTCTTAGGAGCAGGGCTAATGCTCTAAATATAATACTCATGAGCCTATAGGGGCATGTGGTGGGATTAATTAGTTCAGAATTAACATCTGATAGTAATTACAAATTACCATGCCTGAAAGATATAACTTACAGATTCAACTGTAATAAATAGAAATAAGAGAAAAAGGAAGGAAATGGAGGTTTTTTTGTAGACAGAGAAAAAAATTTAAAGTCTAATTCTACCAGAAAAGTTTAAAAATCTCAGAGTTGCAGTGAATTTGCATGAATAGACTACAAGCTGGCTCCAAGTAACCAAGGAAGGCAAGAATAAAAGCTGACAGAGGCAACATCTTAGGCTATTGGATTGGTTTAGTAATTTGTTGTACTGTGAATGAGGACAGCCTGTGCATTTGGGAAATTAGGAATATAATGTGTAGGAAGAAAAACTAGGGTTTCCAATTAATAAAATGACACCTCTGCTAATGAGAGAGAGAGAGAGAGAGAGAGAGATAGCATTGTTGAGTTCCTATTTTACATTCAACTTTTCTAGGTACTCAACAACCTTCAAAGTTGGCTGTTTTACTGAGAAAGTAACAAAAGTTCGGAGAAGTTATGTAAATTTCCCAAAACTATGCAGACAGTATGCCTGATACTAAGGTCTGTGCAACACCATGAATGCATTGTAGAGTAAAACCTCAAGAGCTTCCTCTGAACAAAGAGAAAAGATATCTTCACCATTTGCAGAGATTGAAACAGGGAGAGGCCAGCTTAAGAATGTGATAAATGAAAGAAAATAATTATATCAAACTTTCAAACTTCTGCCATGCTTTCATTAATGATGGAGGGTGGGGGACCCAAAATAAATAGTCCTTTGTTTAGCAGAACACCTTAGTTAGTTTTGGGTAGTGTAAAAATTACTTCTGAACCTAGAGTAGGTGAGGGTGGAGAGGTAGACAACTCTACACAAGAAAGAAATGGGATTCAAGAGCTTGGAGGAGAGATTTCTGGAAGGATAGAGATTTAAAAAAAAAAAAAAAAAAGGACAGTGAAGATGGGATGTAAAAGTTAGAGCCTGAGAACAGAATTTTCCCACATCCAGGAACAACTGATAACATTTTAGGGTGGTGATTTTTAATATTTCCTTTTATTTTGTTGTTTGTAATCCCCTGCTGTTACGCCCAAACCTTCAGTAAATGCCCATTAAAAAATAGATTTGTAGTAGTGGGACTTTGAAGGAACAAAGGAATCTGAAAAATATTCAGGCTGGTTAGATGAAACCCTCAGGAAGTCAGCATCTTAAGGGGCAGAGGGATATTATGGCAGTTTGAGATTATGAATCCCCAAAAGAGAGATTATATTTGTAAACTAATCTATTCCTCTCGGTGTGACACCCTTTGAATGCATTAGATTCAGCTGACATGACTTGATTAAATTACCTGTTAAGATTAGGGCTTTGATTCAATGATGTCAGTAGGACATGACTCAAAGTTGAGTACCCACCCCCTTAGTGAGCTGATATAAATGGAAACATGCAGTAAGAGAGAGAGGACCATAGACACAGAAGAGGAGAGAACTTGGTCCTGCCATGTAACAGAAAGGAGAAGGCCCAAACAGCTAAAGCCCTGGGAAGAGAGACAAGCCCTATGCCAGCCTACAGCTGAGATCAGAAGAAGCTGAACCCACAAAGCCTTAAGAGGAAGAAGGAAGGAGAGACCAGACAGAGATTGCCTGCTATCTTGCTTCAACACATGGCAACTGATTTGGGCAAGAAAACAACCTTGAGTTAGACTCTTTAGGGTCTTATAACTGTAAGATTTTACCCCAAATAAATACCCTTTATAAAAGCCAACAGATTTCTGGTACTTTGCATCAGCACCTTTTGGCTGACTAATACACCAGTTTATGAAAGATCAGATCAGTTTTGCCTTGATCTGGGCAGCAGCCCAGTTACTGAGAAGTTGCTGTTGTTTGCAAAGGTGCCTAATGTGCTAGTCTGTGAAACTGAGATCTTGAAAGAACTACCTTTGCGCTAACTATGAAATCTCATACGTTAAATTTTTTCCATTCAGAAATCCATAGTATTCCATAAAGGTTTCACAATGTATCATTTCAGAAATGATTGTGAACATGATAACATGGAAGTTATATATATTTATAATATATATAAATTCTTCAAATTACTGACTGTGAATATTTCTGAGTACTCCTCATTGAAGTCCTGACGAAAATGTATTTTAAGTTCTGGAAACCAAAACTTGTTCCTACAATATGCTTTTCAAAACTTGTGACTGTTAAATAAATAAGAGAAAATATATTAAAAATATAAAGATTATCGAGAAAGTGGGCACTTTTTTTACTGATGAAATCTGTCTTTTTGGAATAGTTCCAGAGCAAACAAATTTCTGATTATATTAATAATAAATCCAATGAAATTAATACACATCTGTAAGTCACATGAAGCACAGATCCAAAGAAGAGATGGCTGAATACATCTACAGAAGCACATTGACAAACTCCAGATAAAGACCTAATGAAAACTATTAAAATAATTCATATATGTGTCTGCTTCTTACAGCTAGAAAAATAAGTAACAGAACAGCAGTGGAAGCAATTTTGACCAAAGAAATAATTATCATATTGTTTAAATTTAGACATTAAACAGATACCTCAATGAGAAGATTAAGGAGGTCTCATAATTAAAAAAAAAAAAATGTCTAAAACTATTCCTTTATACAGCGGTTTAAAATAGACTAACAGAATAAGAACATAAGGCAGCAGCTAATTTTCCTCATCTATTTCCCAAACATACATACTGCAATATTTTATACACATTACCCACAAAGCACCAAGATTTTTGCCATCTTTTCACTTTAAAAAATTCCATCTTTTACTGCGTCTACTTTACCATTCTTTATGGCATTGACTTTCACCAACCAATCCTATCTGCGAATATCAAGTTTGGTCCATTTTGTTTTTTTTACCTCAAAGATAGGTAGTAGGATGTTTAAAAATACTAAATGACTCCTTTATTTTTAAAGGAAAGATAAAAATCTGGGTAATGAGAAGATTCTACAACCTTATCACTTATCACAAACTTCCCGTTACCTTATTTGAATATAAAAGTATGGAGAAAGATTGACTAATCATTCAATGACTAACATTGAGAAAAACAACTGAAATTACACACAGATAAATCTGGAAATGAAGAAAGAGTTCAGAGTACATTAACGCTGTTTATGACATGGTTCATTATTTGGTTACTTACACATATTTTATGCTATAATCTTAACATGATTATAAGAGCTTATTAAAATCTTTCTAATTTTACCAGTTACTAAAACTTATCTAGGTCTTTTCCCCCACTGGTAATAAATTCAGAACAGTAAAATAATTTATGCATTGTATCTGTTAATCCAACAGAATACAATGTTTATAAAGAATAACTCTAAGGAATTGTGGGAAGATGGTGATGGACTGAGAGGCAAGGCCAAATGCTCTCACAAAAACAGGGAGAAAAAGCCAAAAGCTGTCCGAGGGACCTGCTTTGGGGGTCAGCAGACCAGGACCGTGCTACACAACTCCCAGGAGGCAGAGGGACAGAGGGACGAAAAAGCCAAAAAGACAAACCTGAGTTACCAAGCCCCCGTGGCAGACGGGAAGGGCTCCCCTCCCCACCCCAAGATATTAAGCTGTGGTAAAACCCCTGGCTCACTGTAGCCGACTGAGAGGGGAACAGACATCTTCCTCCCTGTCAGCTGTTTCAAGGGAAAAGGTTGCGGAGGTTGGGGTGCTTTTCTTGCTTGAATTCAGCCACACAAAGGAACACAAGAAAGCTGAGACTGAAACACCCCCATGGAGAGTTGCGCTGATTAGAGCTATTTGCTGGCTGGTCTGGAAACTGCATGTGTCCAACCCCAGGTATAAAATCTGCACCCACAAGTGTTCCAATTTTAAAAACTTAAGCTGGGCAATTTTAAAGACTGAGAACAAGTTGAATCAAATATCAAAGAAGAACTGTGGAGAAAAAAAATAGGCAAGAGAGAGAAATTAGCCATCAGAGTAAATACACCAAAATATTCAGATGCCTTGGCATCAGCAAAAAATTACAAGTCACACTAGGAAACAGGAAGAGATGGCCCAGCCAAAAGAACAAACCAAATATCCTGAAGAGGTACAGAATTTAATACAATTAATCAGTGATAATCACACAATTCTCCTAAATCACTTTAAAGAATTTAAAGAAAACATAGCTAAAGAAATAAAGGATATTAAGAAGACACTGGGAGAGCATAAAGAACAATTTGAAAGCCTGCAAAGAAAAGTACCAGACCTTATGGGAATGAAAGACACAATGGACAACGCACCCCAAACACAATAAATCCTAATAGACATACCCCGAGACACCTAGTATTCAGAATGACAAATATCAGAGATAAAGAGAGGATTCTGAAAGCAGCAAGAGAAAAGCAAAGCATCACATGCAAGGGAAACTCCATAAAATTAAGTGCTGACCTCTCACCAGAAACCATGGAGGAAGGAAGAAAGTGGTATTATGTATTTAAGGTACTGAAAGAGAAAAATTGCCAGCCAAGAATTCTGTATCTGGCAAAGCTCCCCTTCAGAAATGAGGGTGAGTTCAAAATCTTCGCAGACAGACAAAAAATGATAGAATATGTTGCCAAAAGACCAGATTTGCACAAGATACTAAATGGGGTGCTGCACCCTGAAAGGAAAAAACAAGGGTGAGAGATTTGGAGAAGAGTTTAGAAATGAAGATTAGTAGGAAGGGTAAACTACAGGAAAAGAAGACAGACAATAGAACAATATAACAACAGAGACTCGAAGAACAAAATGGATGAAGCAATTCAAAGTTTTCAAGTAGCCCTTCACATTTACCCAGTGAACTCTGAAATATGGAAAGAAGGACTTTCTTGGGCAAGAACACTCCAGGAGCAGCAGAACGTGGCACAGAGGATTAAAAGGAGTGAATCATCAGCAGAAGTAACAGATTTCTCACCAAAGTAAATTCTTGACTATGAATTTGAAAGTGACAAGATTGCTGCTGTTTGTGCAGCTATTGCTGAGAAACAGAAGACAGCTTCAACAAATAAAACAAGGGTTATTGTGTCTGCTTCTGGGACTGGAGATTGTAACTGAGAAGGAAGATGGTGCTCCAACACCAAATGGAAAATGCATAGCATGAATTATTTGAATCTGTCTTTTTTAATTATCATTTAAAGTTTTAGACATAGGAACATTTATTCTGGAGAAACAGGGCAAAACTCCTGCATGTAAGATCATTTTTTCAGATGAAACATATGTATTTAAATGGTAGCATTATTGTATAGTGTTTGGACTATGCTTTGGTAAGTTATGGTTTATACTTAAGATTAGAATTCTGAGCAAATTGTTTTTGATGTATAAATTTAATTTAGTCCAAATATATGGATGGGTACATTTTAAAGACACAACTTGGAAAGCAAATTCATGAATAGTAAATAATGCGGTCAGTGTTATTCAAATTTTGACTCATTGACTTTTGTTTTATATTAAAGGAAATAAGTGATTGCTTTCTCTCCTAGAAATATACTGCTGTTACTATTCACTCTGTTTTCCTTGCTTCTGTAGAGTAAGTTTGCCACAAGGCTTAAATGTTTTTAATATTCATTTTGATTCAAAGTTGTGGTTTTGTTATATGTGGAATCTTTGAAAGTTCAGCCAAAAATGCATGCAAATTTGAACATTATGAAGTTTCTCTAAATTCTTATTTGTGCTTAAGTTTTTGGCTTTAATGAAGTTATAACTGGTAGTTGCCTCTTTCAGTATTTGTTAGATGTGTGAAGTACTGATAAATGTCACAATGATGGTTTTATTTTTCAGATTATTACTTTAGGTGTGTTAGTCCTTAACACAAGTGAGTCAGTTTTTAAATGTGCGTTTTTAATGAGTGGCTTTTATAGATACATCATAATAAATTGTACTGCTGCATTTAAAAAAAATAGGGGATGATGTGGGAGAAGGAGGGGGTTACATAGGAATCCATCATACTTTCAATGTAACTTTTCTGTAATCTAAAACCTCTTTAAAAATAAAGTTTACTATATTAAAAAAAAAAAAAACTCTCTTCCAATGTATGGAATTCTGTTTAAACATTTTCTGACCTATCTCCAGCTCACCTAGATTAATTTTAACAACAGAATAGTTTGGAAATAAAACTTTGAAAGAGATCTAAATAATTTAATAAATACGGATTCTTTTTGAATATGCAGGCAATTATTTCTTTTAAATAGTGTTCATTAATAGTGTATTACAGGAAGAATAACTTCCAAAAGCATATGAAGTGTGTATTTAAAAATACTTAGGGTCATAAATTTGAAAGAGATATTTTGGTGATAAATCAACATCTCTTTAAATTATTCACCATTTTTTCATGCTACAAATTTAAAACAAAGACTATGAGACCAACACTATAATAAATAAATGAAGGGAAGTTTGAGATTGATTTTTTTTTTTTTAGTTAACTCAGTTCAAACATATTTCTCTTGAAATATGGCCCAAAAAAAGGGGAAGGTCTAATTTTTTTTTTCTATTTAACACTGTTAAGTACCCTGAACTTGCATTATAAAGGGTAAAATTTCATAGCAGTATTATTCACAATTGCTAAAAGATGAAAACAACCCAAGTGTCTGTCAACCAATGAACGGATAAGCAAAATGCTATATTTACATACAATGGAATACTAAGAAGAAATGAAATCAGGATGCATGTGACAACTTGGATGAACCTTGAGGACATTATGTACAGAGAAGTAATCCAGACACAAAAGGACAAATGTTGTATGGCTCAGTAATGTGAGCTAAATACAATGAGTAAACTCATGGAGTTAAACTATAGGGTAGTACTGGGAGATAGAATGAAGGTTGAGAAGGGCAAGCTGATGCTAAATGTATGTAGAATGTTTAATAAGGGGATTGTAAATGTGAGGAAATTGATTGAGTTGATGGCAACACATTATTGTGAGTATAACTAATGCTGCTGATATATAAATGTGAATGTGGCTGAAAAGGGTAGTCTAGGGAGGTTTATGTCAATTGAAAGAAAGCTAGACGATAATCTAGGAACTGTATAACATAGTGATTTCAGTGGTTGATGATTGTGGTTAATAGTACAATTATAAGAATGTTTCTCTTTTACAAGGTATTAAGAATATGGAGATGTATGGAAAAATACAACCAATATATAGACGACAGTTAACAGTAATATTGTAATGTTTTTACAGCTATGACAAAGAAGATACTATATCAATGCTAAGGGTCAATAACAGGGGGTATATAGGGATATGGGATTTTTCCTTTTGGAGTAATGAAAACACTCTTAAATAGACTGAGCTGATGACAACACTGCTCTGTGATGAAATTGAGAGCCTCTGAGTATACATTTTGGATGGACTGTACAAGGACCATATAACACTGTAAACCCTGTGGTAGATGATGGACTGTGGTTAACAGTATAAATACGAGAATGTTCTCTCAGGAACTATAACAAATACACAATACTAATACATGATGTTCCTGATTGGATGGTTTGTGGGGAAAATGCAGCAAGTATAAACTATGGACTATAGAGAACAGAAATATTGTGATGATGTTTGTTGATCATTTGTAACACAAGTGTCACAACAATGTAGGGTGCTGGTGGTGGGCTGAAGTATGGGAATCCTGTATGGTATGGATAATTGTTTTGTGGGTTTACAACTTCTCTAATAAAAGAGGGGAGGGGAGAAAAACTTTAAAAATTAATTACTGGAAACGGATATCGCTCAAGTGATTGGGCTCCCATCTACCATATGGGAGGTCCAGGGTTCAATTCCTGGGGCCTCCCGGTGAAAGGCAAGCTGACCTGAGCGGAGAGCTGGCCTGCATGGAGTGCTGGCCCATGCGGCATGCTGGCCCATGCAGGAATGCTGGCCCACATGGAATGCTTGCCTACGCGGAGAGCTGACACAGCAAGATGATGCAACAAAAAGAGACACAGAAGAGAGACAATAAGAGATACAGCAGACCAGGGAGCTGATGTGGTACAAAATATTGAGCACCTCTCTACCACTTCGGAAGGTCCCAGGATTGGTTCCCAGTGCTGCCTAAAGAGAAGACAAGCAGACACAGAAGAACAGAGAGCAGACAGCAAGCACAAAACAATGAACGGTGGGGGGAGAAATAAATAAAAAAATAAATATTTAAGAAAAAAAAGTTAATTGCCATGCAAAATGAATGCTAAATAGCCTGAAAATTCAGAGTTTTTTCAAGATACTTTTTAAAGAAAGAATAAATTATATTTAGAATAATTAGAAGTATAATGTGGTCTTGTATTTCTTTTTAATGCAAATAAGAGGTCTGTATACTGTATGACTAATCTTGAAAACAGATCATTTGATTAATAATAATATTATATACCATATTTAAAATTTTTTTCGATAAATCTGTCTATCCTCTGTAATAAATATTTTATTCTCAGATTTCAATATCTTATTAAGATATAGTGTTCCAAATTTATAAATAGTGCCTTAAAAATGGCCTATAATTTAAAAATATACCTACAGTCACTTTTCTGTTAATGATCTTGAAAACTCAGAATAGAAATAAAGAGCATATATTTAAATAATGCTACTTCCTAAGGAGAAAAAATACACACCTTTTATGATACAAGCAAATTAAGAAGGATATTAAGCAATTTTGAGGGACAGATAACACTTTAACTTCACTTTATATCTTTCTTTTTGTCTGATTAAAGCTTTTTATAGCTAACCATCCATTTGAATAAGTGGAATAAGTTTGAACTGATGTCAGTATGACAGTCATGAATAAAATGAAGCATCAATGAATGTGCTTAGTGAGCTATTATGAGGTTCATATAAGATAATATATGTGAAAGTACTGAAAAGACCATAAAGCAGTATATAAATGGAAGGTATTATTATCATTATTATATGCTTCTGACTACATAGCAGAAGAATGGCAGCCAAATCTATTGAAAAGAAGCATTCTTAGAAGACAATGAGCATAATACCCTGGAGATGATTTGCAGGTGCCTTTTGTATTTGAAACACTAAACAAAATAAGCAATCTGAAAAATAACTCTGCTAAATCTATCTCCTATTGAAAAGACCTTGTGCCTTTATTTTGTCAGGGTATAATGGGATTTTTTTTTTTTTTTTTTTTTTTTTTTGGCTGTTTCATGCTTTTACACAGTTAAAAGGAGCCCCAAACAGGGAATTAGAAATCTGAAATCTTGCTCTAGTTTTACTTCTAGCTTACCACATGACTGCAAGGACACTTAACCTTTGCAACCTCAGTTTTCACATCTTAAATGTGCCTAAAATGCTTATTTCAAAAGTCTTTAAGCACTCGGCACTGATCCTGGTATATAATGTGAATGATAGAAATAATCTAAAAGAAATACCCTCCACCCTTACCAGCCTATTAGGAACCAATGTTATACCAGCTTTTATTCACCAGTTTTCTTCGCTTATTATGCCATAGTAATTCACAAGGCATTTCCCCTTATGACATTCCTCGTTACTGTTTCTGGGAGTCTTCCTGGGCATCTTGATTAGCGGCACTGTAAATACACAGATCCTAACTCCAGAGCCCTCGAAAATGAGGCTCTATGTTCCTCTGATCGGCACATTCTCCTGGTCCCCACAGCGTCTATTTCCAAGCGCTGCTCCTCTCACACCATTAACGCAACCCCTTCCCACCTCACTTTCACCAGATGACTTTTTGACATACTGTGCAGTGAAATAAAAGTCAATACTGCTTGTCTCTATTCTGTCCTATCCTCTTTCCCTTGACTTAGAATGAAATATCTGCCCCTCTTATTTAAGTCTAATCACTCTACCTATGCTTTATTTATTTATTTATTTTTATTTATTTTTTTTTATTATGGGTAAAAATCAAAATTCTCACAATACATACAAACATTTGTAAAATGATATATAAATATATATGCATATATGTGTATTTGCTTACAAAAATGTTATTTTTTATATATATATATACATATATTTTAAGAGGTGCTTAGATTACCTAAAATATTATACGGAACCCACTCGGATTCTACCTATGCTTTAGAGCAGTGTTTTATTCATACTATCTTTGAAGAATGAGGTTTTTTTTTTTTAATTGCCAATACATTGGGGGCCTACACTTCTTTAAAAATTTCAATAAAATATAACTTTAAAAATGAAATAAAAACATAAAATACAAGCCCAAAATTTTATTACTCAATCTTACTCATATAAAATGACTGTCAAAATACTATAAAAGTTTCTAAATGCTTATTCTCAATTTCTGTATATCTGCATCATAAGTCAGCACCAGTTTATGAACCAGCACCAGTTTTGGGACCAGAGTTGAGAAGCACTTATCAGTGTTCAGCATCTCCCATTTTTTTAGGGCCCTGGATATATTAATATCTCCTCCCCTGCATCCTTTCCCCTTTCATGGGCTTCTTCTCATCAGCATGGAAGCATGTTTCTGTCTCTCCCTCTGAGTTACCATTTAGCCGCACTTTTTGGCAAAACAGTTAGAGTAATCTATAATAACTACCAGCCTGCCTTCTTCTCTGCCTCACTCATCTTTATGCTGTCTGGCTTCCATCTGAATCACACTGCCAGAACTACGCTTGCCAAGCTCCCAAATAACTGGGGATGATTACCCCCAGGGAACATTTGGCAATGTCAGAAGACATTTCAGTTGTTACAACCAAGGAATGATACTGGCATCTAGTGGGTAGAGGCCAGTGGCACTGATAACCATACCTGGATGCCCAGGATGGCTCCCAAAACAAAGAATTACCTGTCCCAAAATGTGCCAAGGTTAAGAAACTCTGAACTAAAAGCAAGGGTCTTATTTCAATTCTTATTTAACTTGACTTCTTCCAGGATTTGACAGTGCTAATTAATCTCTACTTCCAGATTCAAAAGCCTGGCGGGGCAGCATTCTCTTGGTTGAGTTCAGGAAAAACACCTGGACTCTTGCTGACAAGGAGCTGGGAGAAAGAACATCTGCTTCCCTTTGTTTCTCTGTTTTCTTTTCATCTTGAAGTTTTCCTCTAATAAGTATTCAGATGATGGATAAACAAAAATGATAAAGGTCAACTGTAACGTCCAAACCAAATATATATTTCCCTAAACCTATCTCATTGAAATATTTCACCATTATGAATTTGTTCATGACAAACCTGAGTCTTTTTCCTTTATTTCTTTCTCCCCTTCATTCCAAACATCTGGTCACCAAGTTATGATTATTCTACATTCTATATCTCAAATCTATTAATTACTCTTCATTCTGATCCTCACCGATCTTGTCAATGGGAAGCCTGAAGGACAGGACTCAAAGGTAGGCAGAAACCAAGAGCCTCTGAATCTGGTGTGAGTGGCCTAAAGAAGTCGGAAGCAAGTTTACAGTCAGCCAAAGGGGTGCTGATGCAAAATACCAATATTTAGTTGGTTTTTATAAAGGGTATTTATTTGGGGTAGAAGTCCACAGTTATCAGACCGTAAAGTATAAGTTTCTTCCCTCACCAAAGTCCATTGCCACATGCTAGAGCAAGACAGCTGCTGACGTTTGCCAGGGTTCAGGCTTCTTGGGTTCCTCTCTTCCCAGGGCTGCATTTCTCTCCAGGCTTAGCTCCTCTGTTTCCTTCACAAGGTCAGCTGTAGACTATGAGGCTCTCTAAGCCTTGCTTCTCTCCACAAGGCCAGCTGTGAACTCTCAGACGAATGGCTCGTTTCTATCCCGGGGCCTTCTCTCCTTCCTCACCACCAAGCTCTCTTACTTCCCAGGGCTCCAGCTCAAGACTCCAATATCAAAACTTCTCCAATACTGTCCTTTGCTGTGTCTTTTTATCTTGGAGACCCCACCCACCAAGGGTTGGGGCTCAACACCCTATTAACATTGCCCAGTCAACACCCTAATCATAACTTAATCATGCCCAGATCAACAGACCAGTTTACAAGCATAATCCAATATATATTTTTGGAATTCATAAATACATCAAACTGCCAAATCGCTACTGGCCTGCTCTGATGGTGGCAGCAGTAGCTGCTAGAGTTTCATGGCCATGGTGCTGGCCAGTCTCAATGAAACTCTTCCTATTATATGAGTTTTCACTGATGATCATTTCACTCCTGTACTATTACTAAAACAGTCTTCATACTGGTTTCTTAACCCTCAACCCTTCCCAAAACATTCTCAAGACTGCATTCAGAGTTGTCTTTGTAAACCACAAATCTGACCAGATCTTCCCTCTGCATTAAAACCATTCAGTGGTTTCTAATTCCCCTTTGTTTAAGGACAACCTCCTTATCACAGCCTATATAGCTTCATGATCTGGCACCTAATTACTTCTCTGTTCTCATCTTTAACTACATTTACTCCTCCACCAGCAATATATCATACTAAGTCTTTCAATCAGACTTTTCATTTCTTGAACTTCCCATATTTCCTTTTATGTATAGTCTTTGGCATAAGATGTTTGAATTATCTGGAATAGCCTTCTCCACCCCAAACTTCCTTTTCAGTCCTTTTCAATCCTACTCAATCTTCAGTCATTTGATAAAACAACCTTCCTTGACCTCCTAAATCTAGGTTGTGACCCTTCTATATTCCCCAAGAACACACCATACAAACTCTATCATCCCATTTAATATGCTAAACTGTATCTGCATATTTATTCACATTAATTTCTTCTCCCGTTCTTGAGGGATAAACACTATGAGAGCAGACATTTAATATGTCACAGTCACTGCTTTATCCCCTATCCCTGGTTTACTGACAGGCACATGGTATGCCCCTGTTCATCATGGGTGACTACCCCTCCCAGAGTATACTTTCCCCCAACTATCCAATGCAAAGCATGAGGGTTAGGGCTGGGTGACAAGACTGTGCTACATTCTCTCCGGGGCTCACTGAACATGGGCCATACTCCCTTTGAGAGAAATGGAGACGATGCTTCTCTCCCTGGCACAGTCAAGCATGTCTCTTAGGCCTTGCATTTCCTTCTATTTCCAGTCCCTCCCCATTTATTTTGCCTCAAGCAATATAGTCAGCAAACATTCTCCTCATGGGCTCATTCCACACTCTTCATATAAATCATTTATGTAAATGAACACCAGGCCCCAAGCTCAGTCTCAGTTAAGATGAAACCAAGACCATCTCCAAGGTAGGACATACAAGATTTTATTATTACTCATATTTTTGAATGGTTACAAAATGTCCTCAGTGGGAAGAATCAGAAATATACCCTCAGTTGAGCCAAGATTAAATGTTGTCATAAGAGATACAGGGGGAAACTATTGATTTATATCTTTTGCATAAACTAAACTTGTAATTTGCATCAGAATCACTTACACTGGTGAAGTGGACTCTGAGCAAAGTACATAGGTCCTTGACTGAGACATAAAAATGTAAAAGGATATGTTGCCTTTTGGAAATATTCTGTGGAAAGCTATAACAAAAATAAATGGTAATGTTTCTTAAAGCATACACATCGTTAATAAAAGAAGCATATTATTGCTCTGCTATTCCAAAGCATCACTCCCAGCTACCCCTCCAGAATATTCACTAACTCTATAGTCTTAAATAAGAATTATGAAGCCAAGCTGGGAGCCCAAAATTATGATCATTATTATGTACCATGTGACCTCAGGGTTTAATTAATAATATGGAAAATTGTAATTTTTCTCAGAATGGCATTTGATGAACTTTTAGTCTTAAGTTTTCAGTATAAAAGAAATGACAGCTTTCAGGTACTAAAATTTTATTTTTGCTGTTATTTGCAAATATTGTTACCATTCACAACTAGGAGAGGGAAATTATTTCTATAAAGGCTGTAAATTATCTGTATATCTTCTTATGAATAGTGATATATCAAAGTATAAGAAAGTGGCAAATCATTTTTCAAGACAAACAAAAAGATTGTATTGAGGAAAGTCTCTTGGATCTGGTACTGCAAGCATATGCCTTCCTATACTGTCCAGATCTCTTTGACCTATTCTGTATTCTCTTGTGTGTCATAGGATTGCTATTCATCACCTACTTTTATGCCTCTGTCTCTAATTTCACATTGCTCTAATTGTCCTGGAATGTATTGAGCAATTGGATTCATAGTTCTGGCTCATCTGTACAAAATGTGGGAAATTTTTGCATCAGAAACCTATTTTAAGAGAATGTTTTCTTCTACCACTTAATGAATGAGTTTTGGTTTCTTTTAAACTTCTTCCAGCTGAGCTCTATCTTCCCTAATTCTCATGTATCCCATTAACAGCGGGGTGTGTTCCTGATGTGCTTATGCCAGTTTTGAAAAGACAAAGACTAGTAATTCTTACACATTAAAAATCGTATTTATGTGTATAAACCATATCTAACACTGTTTTCTTTTCTTTATTTTTTCCTCTTTCCTCTTTCTGTTGTTTCTTCTTTTTTTTAGCATGGCAATTTATTTTCCAATTACATTACAAATATGTGACTGCTCATACTAGAAAATCTTTCCTACTCCTGTGATCAGATCATACCGTGTTGTTTATTTGTGATTGTTTGGTCTTTTATTTTCCTACTATGTAAATTATCACATATGCCCTTTAGACTAGAGCTCCAAAATGATATATAGCTGAATGCATTCTCCTGAGTAGCTTATGTCTATATGACATCTACCAAATATGGAACAAAGTATATCTTTTTTGTAAACCAGATTACCGAATTGGGAGTTGCTTTCTTTTTTATTCAAGACCCTTCTATCTAATCTTAACTAATGTGTTCTTGTATTTGTTTTGAAGCTTCAACTTCAATTTAACAATTCAAAGTACAAATTGTGAGGGAGTTTTATGTGACTGAAGTGTTTTCCTTACTACATAATTATCACTCTCATTCCTTAATCCATTGTCACAAGTGATTGCTTGCTGTGGTATACATTTGTTTGGAAGAATTCAAAACTGCTTTATATGATCTACCCAAGGACCTCAATATTTGGATTTTTACCAACACAAATTTTCTTTTTTCTTACTTGCTTTTTATTGAGGATTTTGCATAGCTTCCCAGATTTTGATGTATTGGTAAACTTTTGCATGAATTTATTTTAAGCTATCGTTACACCCCCAGAGGCAGGCCAAAAACTTCTGCACCATAATTGTTTTCTCTTTTTCTCTTACACCCCCTGCCCCTTGCAACCTATCTGAAAGAACTGTTTATTAAAACTTAACAATATGCCCTAAGTTTTCCATCTATGTCCTACTGCCACTAACTTCTCCACTAACCCAACTCACTATTATCTCTCATCTGGATCGCTAAGTTAGTCTCCCTCTTTCCATTATTATTCTCCTGTATCTATTCCTAATGCAGCAGCTAGAGAGATCTTTATAAATCTTTATTCCTGGGTTAACATCTTTCAATGGCTTATCACAGCACTCAGAATAGCAACCACTCTGCCCTCATCTCTAAAACTCGTACCATACCCTCTGCTCCAACCACATGGGCCTTTTTGCTTTTATGCACACATGCTAAGCTCCTGCCAGCCTCAAAACCTTTCCCTTATTGTTCACTTGATCTGGAATACTCCATCCCCAGATTCTCATATGGCCTATATTTTTGCATCATTCAGAATACCCTGATGGTGATATCTAAGTAATATTTACTACCTCATATAGTTCTCCATTCCCTTACTTTGTTTAATTTCCTTTGTAGTCTTTGTTATTATCTGAAAATACATTTATTTTCCCCTGGTTTATTGTTTGATTTTTTCTTAGAATTTAAGCTTCTTTACCGTGAGGTCTCTTTCCCTGGCTCCTTAAAGCAGCACTTGACATAAGGCAGATAATAAATGTATAAATCCACACAAGAGCCACATGATATTGATGTAGATTTTATTCTCATTTTGAAGCTATAGAATACAAAGCTCAGAAAAATAAAGAAATTTGCCTGCCCGGGAAGGTGGCAGACTAGTAAGACACAGGAATTTCTTCTCCTCCAGAAAAATAGCTAGAGGACAGGCCAAAACAGCCCCAAAAAAAGATCTTCTAGGGTTTAGGACAGCAGGAGAAGGCTGGACACCACCCACAGGAGACAGGTACAAAGGAGGGAAATTGCATGACAGAACCCAACAGAACCATGAGTTGAATCCAGTGGCTGCTGCTGCCAGCACCCTCCCTACACTAAAGACACTTTAGAATTCTCAGGCCTCTGGGCCTGCAACTACAGACAAAGGGGGCTCCAGGGATCCACCACCCTAGAAAAAAGGAGAGAAAGGGACACAGCCTAAGGCCGACTCAGCTTCTGACCCACAAATTTGGTCTGCTGTGTCCCACTAGCTCTTTCAGGCCAAGTAAGACCACACAGTGGTTTGACCTGAGAGCTAGTGAAGGACTGGAGAAATCTGACCCTCTTCCAGCTGGGACTAATTGTTGAGGATGCCCCAGGAAAGGGGAGAGACAGGAACACAGCCTAAGGCTGACTAAGCCTTGGACTCACAAATTTGGTTTGCTGTGTCACAAGAGCCCTTCAGGCCAGAAGGGGCTGCGCCATTGTTTGCCTTGGAGCCTGCAAGGGGCTAAAGATATACAACACTTCCAATCTCCTCCTCTACTAACAGGGACTGATTGTTGAGGACTCAGAGGGGAGTGGAAATATTTCCTAGCCAAGAAAAGGGAGGGGACTGCCAGAGAAGGCTGAAGAACTGTCTCAGAGAAAGTTTGAATTACAAATCTCCTAGCCTCCAGACAGGAAGTTCTATCACATTAATCCGGTCTGTGTTGCAACAAATACATTCCGATCAGGCATTGAAATGAGAGGTGTCAAAGAATGCCATCACTTGGTAGATCAAGGAAGTACATGCAAGAAAATTACAATTAAGTAGGAGAGGCTTTTTCCGGCCTCTATACCCTCCATGCCCAAGGCCCTGGTCCAGTGCCCAGTTTTGAGCAACCAGCAGGACAATCCTATCAATACAGGTTGAGCCAAAAATCAAAGAGCAGTGGTAACTCACAGCCTCTGGCCACTAAATCCCTACAAAAGAGAAAGAAATTGAGCATCTGAGTAAACTACATCCTAATCAGATGCCTAGATTTCAGCAAAAAATTATGAGCCATACTAAGAAAATAGAAGACATTGCCCAAGAAGAGGAATACATCAAAGCCCCAGAAGAGATGCAAAATTTGAGAGAACTAATCAGCAAGATGCACACAAATATCCAAAATCAAATTAATGAGTTGAAAGACAGCATAGTTAAAGAGATAAATGACATCAAGAAGACATTGAGCGACCACAAAGAAGAATTCAAAACCCTGAACAGAGAAGTAATAGAGCTCATGGAAATCAATGACACAATAAGTGCGATCAAAAACACATTTGAGGCATACAACAGCAGACTCGAAATGACAGAAGAAAGAAGGTACTGAAAACAGAACAGCTAAAATTGAAGAGACACAAGAACAGAGAGAGAAAGAATGGGGAAAATTGAGCAGGGGCTCAGAGTTGAATGACAACACAAAACGCAAAAACATATGGGTCATGGGAGTTCCAGAAGGAGAAGAGAAGGGAAAGGGGCAGAAAGAGTATTTGAGGCAATAATAGCTGAAAATTTCCCAATTCTCATGAAAGAAAAGAACTTACATGTCCAAGAAGCATGGCATACCCCAATTAGAATAAATCCAAATAGACCTACTCCAAGACACATACTATTCAAAATGTCAGATGTTAAAGATTAAAAGAAATTTCTCAGAGCAGCAAGGGAGAAACAAACCATCACATACAAGGGACTTCCAGTAAAACTTAGCACAGATTTCTTTTCAGAAACCACGGAGATGAGAAGACAATGATATGATACAATCAGGAAACTGAAAGAGAAAAGCTGCCAGCTGAGAATTCTTTATCCAGCAAAACTATGCTTCAGATATGAAGGTAAGTAGAAAATATTCACAAACAAATAGAAACTAAAAGAGTTTGCAAAAAGAATCCACTTTTGCAGGAAATACTAAAGAATGCCTTTGAGCCTGAAAGAAAAAGACAGGAGAGAGAGGCTTCGAGGACCGTATAGAAGAAAGAATAGCAGAAAGGATAACCAAAAGAGTAAAAAGACAGACATAAATAAGATAACATATGAAAACCAAAGAATAAAATGGAGGAAGTAGATAGTGCATTTACAGTAATATCATTGAATGTGAGTGGATTAAACTCCCCAAACAAAAGATACAGGCTGATAGAATGGATAAAAAAACATGAGCCATCCATATGCTGTTTACAAGAAACTCACCTTAGACCCAGGGATACAAACCAGCTGAATGTGAAAGGTTGGAAAAAGATACTCCATGCAAATAGTAACCAGAAAAGAGCAGCAGTAACTATACTAATATCAGACAAAACAGACTTTAAATGCAAAAAAGTTATAAGAGATACAGAAGGCCATTATATATTAATAAAAGGGAAAATCCACCAGGAAGATATAGCAATAATAAATATCTATGCACCTAACCAGGGTGCCCCAAAATACATGAGGCAAACTGCAAAACTGAAGGGAGAAATAGACATTTCTGTAATAATTGTTGAAGACACCAATAACTCATTCACATCATTAGATAGAACAACTAGACAGAAGACCAACAAGGAAACAGAGAACTTGTACAATATGATACACAAATTTGACCTAACAGACATATACAAAACACAGCATCCAAACTCAGTGGGTTTTATACATTCTTCTCAGATGCTCATGGATCTTTCTCCAGGATAGACCACATGTTAGTCACAATACAGCTCTCAATAAATATACAAAGACTAAAATTACACAGAGTACCTTCTCAGAAAAAGCCAGATAAAGATATTATAAGAAAAGAAAATTACAGACCAATCTGTCAAATGAACATAGATGCAAAAATTCTCAACAAAATACTTGCAAATTGAATCCAACAGCACATCAAAAGACATACATCATGACCAAGTAGGATTTATTCCTGATATGCATGGTTGGTCCAACATAATAAAATCAATCAATGTAATTTACCACATCAATTAACAAATTGAAGGAAAAACCCACATGATCATCTCAATTGATGCAGAAAAGGATTTTGACAAAATCCAACATCCTTTTTTGACAAAAACACTTCAAAAGATAGGAATAAAAGGAAAATTAAATAAAAGTTGGTATATATGAAAAACCAACATCATACTCAATGGGGAAAGGTTGAAAGCTTTTCCTCTAAGATCCAGAACAAGACAAGGATGCCCATTGTCACCATTTTTATTCAATATTGTACTAGAAGTTCTAGCTAGGGCAATTAGACAAGAAAAAAAATTAAAGTCATCCAAACAGGAATAGAGGAAGTAAAACTCTCACTGTTGCCAGATGACATGATCCTGTACTTAGAAAATCCTGAAGTATCCATGACAAAGCTACTTAAGCTCATAAATGAGTTCAGCAAAGTGGCAGGATACAAGATCAACACACAAAAATAAGTAATGTTTTTGTACAATAATACTGAACACTCTGAGGAGGAAATCAGGGGGGAAATTCCATTTTCAATAGCAACAAAAAGACTCAAATACCTAGCAATTAATTTAATCAAGGAAGTACAGGACCTATATGCAGAAAACTACATAATAATGCTGAAAGGAATTTAAAAAGATCTAAACAAATGGAAAGACATTCCATGTTCATGGATTGGAAGAATAAATATAGTGAAGATGTCAATCTTACCTAACTGATTTATAGATTCAATGCAATACCAATCAAAATCCCAACAATTTATTTTACAGAATTAGAGAAGGAAATTACCAAATTCATTTGGAAGTGTAAGTGCACCCGAATAGCCAAAAGCATTCTAAAAAAGAAGAGCGACATGGGAGGAATTTCACTGCCTGAACTTGAAGCATATTACAAAGCTACAGTGGTCAAAACAGCATAGTACTGGCAACTAAAGACAGACACATAGATCAGTGGAATAGAATTTAGAACCCAGAAATAAACCCTCACCTATACAGTCAACTGGTTTTTGAAAAACCTACCAAGTCCATGTTAATAAGACAAAACAGTCTCTTCAAAAAATGGTGTTGGGAAAACTGGATATCTATAATCAAAAGAATGAAAGAGAACCCCTATCTCACCCCTTATAAAAGAATCAACTCAAAATGGATCAAAGATCTAAATATAAAAGCCAGGACCGTAAAACTACTAGAAGGAAAATATAGGGAAACATCTTCAAGACCTTGTAGTAGGTGTTGGTTTCTTGGCCCTTATACCCAAGCATGTGCAATAAAAGAAAAAAATAGTTAAATTGGACCTCCTCAAACTTAAACACTTTTGCCCCTCACAGGACTTTGTCAGAAGGGTGAAAAGGCAGCCAACGCAATGGGAAAAAATATTTGGAAATCACATATCCAATAAGAGTTTAATATCCAGGATATATAAAGAGATGTTACAACTCAACAGTAAAAAGACAAATGACCCAATGAAAAAATGGACAAAAAACATGAATGGACATTTGTCCAAAGAAGAAATACAAATGGCAAAAAAACATGAAGAAATGCTCAACATCGCTCATGATTAGGGAAATGCAAATCAAAACGACAATGAGATATCATTTCACACCTATCAGAACGGCCACTATTAAAAAGGCAGAGAAGTACAAGTGTTGGAGAGGACGTAGAGAGATAGGAACACTTACTTATTCACTGTTGGTGGGAACACAGAATGGTACAGCCACTGTGGAGGACTGTTTGGCAGTTTCTAAAGAAGTTGAATATAGACTTGCCATGTGACCCAGCAATACCACTACTGGGTATATACCCAGAAGAACTGAGAGCAGTGACACAAACAGACATCTGCACACTGATGTTCATAGCAACATTATTCACCATTGCCAAAAGCTGGAAACAACCCAGGTGTCCGTCAACAGACAAATGGATAAACAAACTGTGTTCTATTCACACAACGGAATTTTATGCAGCTATGAGAAGAAATGAAGTCGTAAAGCATATAGCAACATGAATGAACCTGGAGAACATTATGTTGATCAAAGCAAGCCAGGCACAAAAGGACAAATACTGTATGAATACATTACTATGAACCAAATATATTGTGTAACATATTGTTTGATTCCAAAAAAAATCTATATGTATCCAGTACATTTAATTGACAAATGTATGTATTTATTCAACTGTGTTTACTTTTTAGTTTTTAATTGCTTATATATTCAATTAGTAAATGTACAAAGTAAAGTTTAAAAAAAAACAAAAGAGACTTGCCTGGTGTTAGGTTTCTTGTTAGTGCCGAAGTGCCAGGATTAGAACCTGGGCACTTTGACTGTAGAGCCAGTTCTCTTACTCATTATGGCATACTGCCTTCCAGTCAGCTCACACACATTCCTGCAGACCCATGCCATTGCAGGAAGTTTTCTCCCCTCAGTGACATTAAAACGGAAATGCCTATGGCAGCCACTAGATAGTGTGCATGGTGAATACAGCCTTCTTTCTTAGTCCCAGTATTGTACTGAGAACTTTTCATGTACTTGTCATTAAAGATTTACAGAATGGGTTCTAAACATGATTAACTCATTAATCTGCATACCTAAGCAAGGTTAGTAAAATTAATTATCCTTTTTTTACACCCAAAGAACTGAGAGCCACAAAAATTGTTAGATATGCTCAAGGTCATATATGGTAAGCTTGGAACAAAAAAAAAAAAAAGAGAGACTTGCCTGGTGTTAGGTTAATAAGCTTGGAACAGGAACTCACTGAGCTTTGATTCTCCTCTCTTTTAACTGCTTACACATCGTTACTACAGAAGCTTTCACTTTATATGACGGCATCTAATTCAAACTCATAGAGACTCTTCCTTATATAAAGAAATACTCTAAATTGTTATTAGAAATCCAATTGTAGGCTTAATTTATATCAGGCATTCATCTGATTAATCTCATAAAAATGATATGGAACAGGGCCTGGTATTTTCTATAGTCTCTTCCAACTCTATTGTTCTCCAGATTTATTCTGAGTATTTGTATCATAATGCCAGTTGAATGTTTTTTACATTTTTATTCCTAAATGTAAATTTTAAAGAAAATCATAGTAAGGTATTGATGTGAGTTATTATGAAAGCACAGTGACAGTGGTGAGGAAGAACAATATGAGATTTGCAATCACGCAGTCCTAGATTGATAATCCCATTCTTTCACATTTTAACTTGGGTTTGTTTTTAAATCTCTTAATCTCAGTTTCTTCATCTGGTAAATGTAGATACTATGAGAACCTACCAGAGAATTCTTTTGAAGAATAATGACATAAGACCTTTTTAGGACCCGGCCCTCAGTAAGCACTCAATAATAAATGACAACTGCTATTATATTTTTATTACATCACTATTATTACTATCATGAAACAAGGATGTATGATTATTTAACACAGTAGACTAAATAGAAAACTACATTTTCAAAATGTGTGAATAATGTTTGAATAGCAACCATATAGTATAAATATGTAAAGGTGAGGAGTTTAGCTTCCTGGTAAGCATGTTGCTTTCAATTACTTTTTATTAAGTGTGAGCATTTATTGGCTTACAATTGTACCCTTTGTATAAGGCATATATATATATATATATCTATATATATATAGATATATATATATATATATATATATTTTTTTTTTTTTTTTTAAGGAGGTACCAGGGATTGAACCTGGGACCTCGTACATGGGAAGCCGGTGCTCAACCACGGAGCAACATCTGCTCCCTAGACTTATATTTTTTAATACAAATGGGCATGACTTACTGTAGCAATACTTTTCAGCATTTAATTCAAATAACTACATCCCTGTTGAGGAAGTAAGCCTATTTTTATTGGTTTATTTGTCTCTTTCCAATTTTAACTGACCTTTTTCTCATCTACTTTGAACTTCTATGGATAGGCACTTTGGGAGTCAAACTTGGTCTTTGGAATAGTTTAGTGGCTGACCAGAAACTAGCTCAAGTCATTTGGGGCAAAAATTTAGGGAAATCTCAGAAGCCTCAATTGCAGAAAGCCATGTGATATCTCTCAGCAACTAAAGAACTGTGAGCAGCTACTTTCTCTCATATCACGTAGACTCTCTTCCCTACTTTTGTGAAAATGGGTGTGCATGGGTGTGTATGTTTGTTTGTGGGTTCCAGTCACCATTTTGAAGTCCATGTTCCTAGGAAAGCTGTTAGTGTTTGTTTCTCCATCACTATACATTTCAAGTGTCTTTGCATTCCAGGTCATCTAATTGGTCTTCCTTAATGATTATCTTTCAGTCCTGGTACATGATACTATGTGACTGCTTAAGTACCTGGAGTTAACTCAAATTTCTTGGAGTCATAATCTGATAGACCCATAAATGCATGTTGTTCATACCTGTTTACCTGGTGGAATTATCTCTGTCCAGGACACAGTACCATCTATGACTGAAATAAGCAAGTAGGAAATGATGGGCTTCTCTATTAATGGCTTGTAAAATAAATTCACAAATGAGTTTTCTTGCATATTTCTTGGAGGACCACTTTTTACTTCTTTCATAAATATCTGATCTCTCCAGTTTTCTGCAGTTGAATAAGACAACAACAAAAACACTTGGTATCTTGTCATCAAAGGAAATGCATGAGGGTCCCTTGACCGTAGACCTGCCATTACATACTGGACATTTCCACCAAATTTCATGTGCAACATTATTCATGGTCCTGTGCAGGAACAGGGATAGAAATTATTGCCAATAATCCAGATAATGCAATAGGAAACATATGAGATGTAAATAATGTATAAGTCAGATATCGTTGAAAGGAATGAGTCATTGTTTTGCTCAATCACTTCTGAAGCCACGGATGGCTCAAATGATGGGTGAGATTCAGTTGTCTTTCAATGAAAATAACCGAATACATTATATGGTTATCTGATCCACAATCATAATGACTTCCCATTGTGCCCAGAAAACAATATGTGAGATATATACACTTAAAGTTATTGTTTGTTGGGTACAGAGGGTTGTTTGTTTGTCTGTTTGTTTGTTTGTTTTTATTTTACCGGGAGGTCCCAGGGATCAAACCCAGGTCCCTCCAGGTGGCAGATGGATGCCCAACCATTTGAGCCACATCTGTGCTCCCCAGAGTGTTTTTAAATTTTAGAAATTTAGAAATTAAAAAGGTTATATAAGGTATTGTATAACTTTAATTATATGTGTATGTACATAAATTTATATAAAGCTATACAATACACAAACATGCTTACACTGACTTAATAAATAAAACAAAGTAATAGCCAAATGGTTCATCAATGTTTGAACTATTAATTTTATTGATGTTATATATATTGGTATTTTTCCAACCCAACTGTGCAATTACCTGTAAAGCTTCTTGAAAATATAGCTGTTTATAAACCTGTTAAATAAGATTTTCTAGGGATTGAGTTAGACATAAATATTTTAAGTCTCTACAAGTAAGTACTGAAAATCATACCAGAGATACTATGACAAAGTTTTTAAAATGCTGGGCAACAAGATATATACGTATACACACATACATACATACATATTGCACATTATTTTCCAGAACAAAAAGATTAATTTTAATGGAAGCACTTCTTTTAAAATTAAATCTTCAGAGAGAACATTCAGGGGGTGGAATATGTTAAAAGACTTCATTAATTTTTATTTAAAAATTAAGTGCTTCAGTTGGTGCATTTATGAAGCAAGATCACAGAAAACTTCTGACAAATCTTTATTATATAACTGACTAACAATTATGGTCAGAATGTACTTTCTAAAGAAAAACGTCATCTTTTGTTTTACATCTGAGATTAAATATTAACTAGAATGCCTACTTCAAGTAATATTTCAATTAGAAATGTCATCTTCCATGTAAACTTCTCACCTTAATCCTTTCAAATATTTTAGCTATGTAGAATACCAACTTAAAAAAAAAAAAAAACCTCAGCATTTAAAGAAGGAAAAGAGTTAAAATAAAATTCTAAATAACTATGTAGTTAAACATAACTCTTCCAAAACATAAAAAATTTTCCTGACTACAAAAATGTAAAAAAAAAAAAAGCATTCATTTTTAATGAAGAAGGACACTAACTATAAGAACACAGGGGGAGAAAAACAGAAAGAAGTAGAAAATAATCACTGACATGTTGTGGGCGTGGAGCACATAGCTGAATTTCTGCATTTTAGATATATAGAGTTTGGATATGAAATCAGAGGAAATTCCACAAAAAGTCATGAACGTTTTCAAATTTTAATTCTAGAGATACAATTCAGACTCAAATATAAGGGTGTGGGAGTAGAATTGCCAA
This sequence comes from Tolypeutes matacus, assembly GCA_026826555.1. Taxonomy (NCBI): domain Eukaryota; kingdom Metazoa; phylum Chordata; class Mammalia; order Cingulata; family Chlamyphoridae; genus Tolypeutes; species Tolypeutes matacus. The sequence goes on from JAKSZT010054416.1 coordinate 14,383,164, forward strand.
CATTCTTTAAGAACTCAGTATGGACTAACTTATATTCTTCCTTTTGATTATACCCATATTTACTCAGGTGACACCCAAAATGAACAATGACTATAAAGTAAACTAAATTGATAATCAGGAGGATTAAACTGAGTGGTCTGACCTGAATAGTACTTAAATAGACCCTAGTAATACTTGCATTATGCCTACTATGTACAAGATTTCAAAAAAATTATTGTCAATGCTTTTTGTTAATAATTGCCCTACCTCAGTATATATTAGTTTTCATCACCCTATTGGATTTCCATATCTTCTACTCCTCCCACGTCTATGAGACTCACTTTACCTTGTTTTATATTCAAGATAATATAGCCTTCTTCTTTAAAAATCCCAGTATATATTCCACAGTGAATGAAAATTAATCAAGTAGATAAATAAAATTATATAGCAGGACAAAATCAAATGTACGTGCACTGCCTCTCCTTAACTTGAGGCATATGTTTGTGTGGAGACTTGTTTGGTGCTGCCAGTTTCTCACTAAATCTAGTGAACTCAAGAACTATTAAAGGACACAGAAAAGCCAGGGAGGAAAGGTGGCGGCAGTGATGAATGGAAGTGGAGTTAATGACGATTGCTCAAGTCAAAGTCAATTTTGCGAAAGTCAATGATTTTAACATCTATTTGAAAGACTTCATTAGGACCTAGTATCAATTCTGTTAACACAAATATCACAATAGCCACTTTTTTGTTGATAGTGTAAGAAGCTTTGTTTTATCTCTAAGTAATGTGAATTCTGTAAATGGATAATTGTAAGCATTATTTTATGCGATCATAATTCAGGTAAAAAGGGAAATAACACTGATTTTTAAATAAATACTGCAAATTTACTGCCCTAATCTGATGTCAAAGGTTAGATTAACTGGTTACTAATAATTGAAACTAAAATTACACTGGCTCGTTATTTGCATAAGAAATATTGATGAGCTGTCGTAAACTAATTTTCCTTTTCACCTCTGAAGAACCTATCATCCATCTCCTCTATCACCTTAAGCAACCGAAAGACAAACTAAGGAAGAATAAGATTTGAAAAATGCCTGATCTTGGCTCCTTCACAAATTCAGTAGAGAACATAACCATTAGAAAGTACAGTTGAAGGTAAATGTTAGATCTCACCAATGCTAAGTAATAAGATAACCATTTATTCATCTAATAAAATAGTGTGAGTTCCATAGTTAGAGAGTTTTATTCCATGTCATAGTTTCACATACAGGTTTTTTAAAAGAGTATATAAAAATGCAGTCAATTGGGGAAACCCATGCATAAATATTAATTTCGTAAATGGTCTTTACCAATTCTTCAGTTTTTTATAGAACAATTAGGTCAGCAATAAAAACAGGACGACTCAAATCCTCCCATTTTAATAAATTGTCTATTTTTATTTTTCTGATTTTCCTCCCAACTGCTGCATTTGCATTCATTCGTATACATAGTTGTAATATTCTTTTTAAGAATGTTTGTAATTGATCAGATGGTCATTAAAAATTCAATTAAGTTGATGTAATATGATTTACATAACCATTTCTCAATTTTTGGACATTTGTTCTTATAATAACTTTTAGGAAAAGACTGACTTTTTAGTTTTATGATCTTTCCTACCCCATAATTTTATGTCCCAAGGAAATATGGTAATTTTAATATTTTCTTATGAAAATAATGATTGGTAGAGAAAAAGCTATTGATGTAATGGTATACTTGAATGTGTGTAGCTATAAATACCACTTCATGATGTACTCTTAAAAGTTTTAAATTATCTTTTGCTTAAATTAGGCATATTTGACCCCTTCTGACAGCACAAACTATCAACACTTGACTATCTTTAAACAATCACAGTCTTACTTTATGTGAGTCAGATGGTATTTTAAACACTGAGGTGAATTTATACCTAAACAGTATTTGCCAGATTACATCAGAATTTAAGTTTCCAGTTGAAATATTATAAACTGTCACAGTATGGATCCTTTTTATTTCATGAGCAGCTATTTTTCTCAATATTCACTCCTTTCATTTTCTCATTCAATAAACACATGCTGAATTTATATTATACACCAGGCACTGAGCTACACACATTTTTTTGTGTCTCAGGAGATAATTCTTTCTCTTCTGTTTCTTTTCCTATACGTATGATTAAGTATGTGTGTTTCTCTATTTCAAGGTTATTTCAGAATTACTCAGTCTTTGACTTTTTATATGCTTTACTACCCACCCATTTGTCCATCTATTTTCCAGCCCTCTTTTCATCCATCTGCTATTCTTTGTTATCTATACATTCTTTGAATTGAAAGATATATTTGGTCTTTGTATTTATTGAATAGTTTTATAGTTTCCATTCTTACTTTTAAGGAGTGAAGTTGAATATCTTACAGTTCTCTTTTTAAAGCATATTAAAAATACATTTATCTAAAATAAATTAATCATATCATTTAAGCCAAAATAACTAGATATTTATTATTCTATGTAAAAAAAGAATATCTATGACAAAACTCAGTTGACTGATTGTTTAATGATTACCATAATCTTTAAAGTAATTTTCACTATAAACCAAAAATCTGTATAATATTGGACTACATAATTACACTTAATATCTCATTTTTAAAGTTTAAAGGATCTATTTTAAAAGATAAGTATTACCATATTATTTTTTTCTTTTTATTTTGTAGTCAACTATTTCAAAATAAGAATGTGCTATTTAATTCTATTACAGGCTGCGTTCCCTGTCCTGTTCAGTGTGCAGGTGTTCCCCTGTGGTGGATTGAATTATGTACCCCAATTTAGACATGTTCTTAATCATAATCCACATACCTGGGGGTGTGAACCCACTCTTGAAGAGGTTATTTTAAGTTAAGGTGTGCCCAACTGAATGAAATTGGGTGTTAATCTATATTACTGGGCTCCTTAATAAGCAGAAGAAAGTCAGACATACTGAGAGAAAACAATGGGAGGAGCTGGAAGCCAGAAGCCAATGGAGCCCAGAAGACAAAAAAGAGGACATGATATGTGATGTGAGACAGGGATACAAGTCAAAGAACTCGAAGGATTGTTGGAAGCCAGTGTGCACTTTTTATTGGTAGGAGCAAAGGGCCAGTGCAGCTTGTTTTTGTGTGTCATATGGTAAGAACTTTCCATTTGCTACCTGTCCAGAAGGAGTGCCTCTTATATTTGACTGGAGACTTTTCTTGGCCCCATTTGAATTATTTTGGAAGACTTGCTTTTTTAATGGCCTAGCATATTCATAATTTCTTTAACTGAAAGGTGGAATCCTGGTCCCTGAGAAGAGTAGCAGGACTGTGGGAGAGGGAAGTCCCCATTGGGCTTTAGGAGACAGAACAAACGAGAGTTCCCCAGAGACAAGGGAGATATTGAGCAGGGGCATTGTCATATGAATAGCAAGGTGTAGTTTGCCTAAGAGCAAGGTGCTGCTTTCTGCTTACAGGGACCTGAATCCAATGTTCTAGATTGTTCTTCTCCTTCCTCTCTTCCTTTTATACCTCTCCACATTCTTAGCTAGTGACAAGCAGGTAAAGTGGTCAAAGTCAGTGGGTTTCTTTTCCCAGTATTTCAAGGTCCCAACACAAGTGTGATAGATATTAAAAAAAAAAAAAATACCACAAATTATAACTTTAGATTTTTCTGGGCCGGATTTCTGATATATATGTAAATCATGCAGGTGAGGAGTTGAATTCAGTATTACACTAATTTTCAAGAGTGCTGGATGAAGATGGCATTTTGTGCCAATCAGTGTCATTCAGTGAAAAAGCTCAAGTCCTTGCTAAATAATCATTATCTCATATTCAAATCTCCCTTGATTAAAGATGAAAATGATTTCAAGTTTAACAACTGACTGTTACATTTTTATTACAGTTTGAATTTTGTGAATCCCAGAAAAGATTATGTTTTTGAACTAACCTGTTCCTGTGTGTGAGAGACCTTTTGATTGTATTAGATTTGGTTAATGCATCTTGATTAGATCTCTTGTTTAGATTGCTTTTGATTGGACTGTATGAGGTATGATCCAGGTTAGGTCTCCACCCTCTTGCTGGCTTTTATATAAACTGAGAACACACAGAGAGACACAGAAAAAGAGAGCTGCCACCTTCTTTACTCTGCCATATGAGAGAGAGCACTCCAGGTTCACCTATAGCTGCAGAAAGACAGAGAAACCCCGAGAAGCCCAAGGAAATGAGGCCCATGGGGAGATGCCTGGTTGCCCACAGCTGAGCTCCAGGAGAAACAGAGAGACCAGCAGACCTGCCATCTTGCCTCACTATGTGGTAGGACTCCAGGATCTGCAAAAGCTGACATTTGGTGAGAAAACATTTCTGATGATGCCTTGATTTGGACATTTTTGCAGCCTCAGAGCTCTTAAGACTTTCCCATAATAAAATGCCCATTATAAAAGCCAACCCATTTCTGATATTTTTGCATTGTCAGCCTTTGGTGAATTAAGACAGCTTTGTTTGGGGAAGGGAGCAGAAGAATTCCAAAATAGATTCTCACATCTATGGTCAAGTGATTTTTTGCAGTGCTGTGAAAACCACCCAGTTGGGTCAGAACAGTCTATTCAACAAATGGTGCTGGGAGAACTAAAAGAAAGAAAGAGGACCCCTATCTCAAATTTTACTTAAAAAATAACTTAAATGGATCAAAGAGCTAAATATAAAAAACACAATCATAAAACTCCTAGAAGAAAATGTGGGGAAACATCTTCAAGATCTTGGGATAGATGGTGGTTTCTTAAACCTTACACCCAAAGCACAGGCAATCAAATAAATAAACAAACAAACAAACAAATAAATAAATAAATAAATGGGACCTCTTCAAAATTAAACACTTTTTTCTTCAAATACTTTTGTTAAGAACATGGAAAGGCAGCTTACTTAATGGGAGAAAATTTCGGGAAACCACATATCTGATAATGGTTTGATCCATGTTATATGAAGAGATCATACAACTCAATGATAAAAAGATAAACAACCCAAATAAAAATGGGTAAAAGAGTTAAACAGATATTTTACAAAATAGAAATACAATGGCCAGGAAGCATATGAAAAGATGCTTGGCATCACTATCAATTAGGGAAATGCAGATTAAAACTTCAATAAGATATCATTTCATGCCTTACAAAATTATCATTATTAAAAAAACAGAAAACTACAAGTGCTGGTGAGGTTGCAGAGAAATAGGAATGCTCTTTCACTGTTGGTGAGAATATAAAATTTTTCAGCCTCTGTAGAAGACAATCTGGTGGTTCCTCAGGAAAATAAATATCGAACTTCCATATGATCCAACAATCCCATTCCCAGGAATATACTCAGAAGATCTGAAAGCAAAGACATGAGCAGATATTTGCACACTGATGTTCATAGTGGCATTATTCACAGTTGCTAAAAGATGAAAAATTCAAATGTCCATCAACCTATGAATGGATAAATAAAATGTGGTACATACATACAAAGGAATACTCTTCAGCTATAAGAAGAAATGAAGTCAGGATGCATATAACAACATGATGTTATGTTGAGTGAAATAAGCCAGACACAAAAAGACAAACATTATATGGCTCACTAATATGAACCAAATAGGATGAGTAAACCCATGGAGTTAAACTACAGAGTATAGGTTACTAAGAGATAGAATGTCAGTTGAGAAGGGCAAGCTGATGCTGAATGTGTGTAGAATGTTCAATATGGTGAATTGTAAATGTGTGGAAATGGATAGAGTTGATGGTATCACATTATAGTGAGTATAACTAACACTGCCAATTTATAAATGTGAATGTGACTGAAAGGGGTATTCTAGGGAGGTTAATGTCAATTGAAAGAAAGCTAAAGGATAACCTAGGGACTGTACAACATAGTGATTTTGGTGGTGGATGATGATTGTGGTTAATAGCATAGTTACAAGAATGTTCCTCTATTACAAGGTGTTAAGAATATGGAGATGCATGGAAAAATACAACTAATGTAAAATATAAACTATAATTAACAGTAATATTGTACTATTTTTATAGCAATGTCAAAGAAATTACTACATCATTGCTAAGGGTCAATAATGGGGGGATATAAGGGGTATGGTATTTTTCCTTTTGGAGTAATGAAAACATTCTGAAATGGACTGAGCTGATGAGAGCACAGCTCTGTGATGAAGTGGAGAGCCCTGAGTGGACACTTTAGTTGGACTGTACAAGGCAGGGGACCATATATCACAGTGATCCCCAAGGTGAATGATGGACTGTGGCTAACAGCACAAACATGAAAACATTCTCTCAGGAACTATAACAAATATACAATACTAAAATAGTGTTCATAATAAGATGGCTTGTGGGGGAAATACACTAATTATAAGCTATGAACTATAGATAGCAATAATATTATGATGATGTTCTTTCATCGTTTGTAACAAATATTTCACAACAATGTAAAGTGTTGGTGGTGGGACGTTGTATGGGAATCCTGTATGGTATGCATGATTTATGTATACTCACAATATCTTAAATTTTAAAAATCTACACAGCATATTTGTTGAATTTTTATTAATTTTTATTCAACATTAAATTGAATACATTTTAAACACTTTAAAAAGAACTCATAGACCTCCACACCTAAAAAGGTAAACTTTATTATATGAAAAGTGAATCTAAATAAACCTGACTTCAACAATAAATTATATATTTTAAAATCCTATTTTGCGTTCCATTTCCTTCTCTCTAGATCTACAAATAAAAATGAGGCAGTTGCATTCCCCTTTATGTCTGTTCATTCCTCTATGTTGAGGATTTTCGAATAGTGATGCCCACTCTGCTTCCGATTGTGAGGGAGCTTAGATCCCATGGGGCACATGGATGGAAAAATCTTCCTTGCAGTTGCAGATACTTTCTGCTTCTTGGGATGGGCATTGTCCATCACCATCCTTTTGCTAGTTGTCCTGGGTGAGTCTGATGAACTGAAGCATAGGTGTTGGCTGCAACTCTACTGAGATTCAGGACTCACTGGGCATATGAACAGCCAGTAGATTGTCCCTGGGACATACATTTAATGGGTATAGTCGGGGAAAGTCTGGAAGGGGGAGAAGGGGGAGTATATGGGAATCCCCTATATTTTCGATGTAATCTAAAGCTCCTTGAAAAATAAAGAAAAAAAAAAAAAAGTCAGAAAAAAGTGTGTACGAAGTTTGTGAGGCTTATTGAAATAGTATTCTGTTTTGGCTATCATACATCTTAAATAGTACAAAATAAATCCAGACAGGAAGCTTTTATTTCTCTTTGAAAACAGGGCAATTAGTGCAACCTGTGAAGTGTGCCCAAAGAGGTATAATTTGTGGTAAATGTGGTAAGGACACCTTTTTACTATTTCATAGTGTGACATTCAAGTTTCTCCTAGATTGCTAGAAAAGAACAATCTTTTTCTCAATGCCAACTTTTCTAAGGGAGAAAAAGTACTCCTTTTAAATAGAAATTAATTGGAAGCTTGCTTTTATAGTAGACAGTCTTCCTGTAAGGTCTCATCAGTAAAGCCATTAGATGGTCAAAGGATAATACAATTAGTACAGTTTGATAAACATGCTTGCTCCTCAGAACAGTTTCATTAGGTGTTTTTATCACTAGAATAATAATGAGACCCCTGAAACTGATCATGGGGTAATGATTCATCAGGTCTCTACAGAAGTCAAATCCCATAAATTGGTTTAGTCCCCTATCTTTGCTGAGTTTTAATTACAATACACTATGTTAATTTCATTAAACTTTCTAAATCCATGCTACAGAGTTAAAATACTTACTAGAAGTATTATTTCTAATCTCATTTGTGTCTATATTCATGATAAATTGCTAGGGCAATTTCTCAGTACTAAAATTGTGTTGCACTTTGGGAAATTTGTTTTAATAGTACAATGATAAGTATGGTTGTCACTATTTTCTCCTCAAATGTTATTTTTTCAAGTCTGTGTTGTGTGCTTATTTCCCCTATGCACACATCTAATGGTATGCCCCTTATTTCCAGGTCACACTATTAACTGCCTCCATTTTTCAATAGCATGACATTCATCAGAAGATGAGGTGCTAAAATGCCACCGAATCTCTGTAAAAGTATTTTCCTTGTTTGCTTTTTTCTTCATAATTGATAACTCCACTAGTCCATGTTTCACAGTCAGATTTTGGATGGTCTTAGTTAAGGTAAAATATATGAGAAATGTAGCCAGCCAGAAGAATGGTGGTCTTGAAAATTAGAAAAGTGGGTAGTTCCTATAAGGAAATTCCCAAATTCTAGTAAGACTCTTCTTCCCCAAACTTGCTGCCTATACATAAAATTCCTTTTCCAACTCACCTTACATGAAATTTTAAGCCCACACTCTCTCATCTCTTCCATACTTTCTGCATTTCCAACCTCAAGATATTCCAAAACCTCTGTTTTGTCATGTCAAATAATTGTTCAAAAACCTTTTAAAATACAATATCCTTGGAGGAGAATTAGACTCGTTGGCAGCTGAATGTAATTTAGTTTCATTAAAAGACGTTCTTCATATATAGTATGGAATGAGGAAAGAAATGAAGATTATTTTGCCTTTCAGTAAGAGTTGTTTTATATCTAGGATTTGAAGGTTTAAGACAACCATAGGTCCATTTATCTCTCACTCATATTTTACTTTGAATAGAATTTCTATCCATATTGAGGTTTTTATAAGTAGACAATAGGTGAAACCAGCATGCTAAAAAGAGGAAAGTTTGTAGGTGAGAAGCCTGGGATGAAAAATAAATAAATTCAGAATGTTTTTGAGTGTTGAAATAGTATGACATATAGACCAAGAAACAACAAACAGATTGTAATTATTATCGAGATTGTGAATCCAATGGGATTCCTTTTCAGATAATTTTGGTATATATTTGGAATAAATGTTCTAAGTTTATCCATAAGAAATTGATAAATTAGACTTGATTTGAAATATCACTTAATCATTTATTCTTACATTTTTAGGATTGAGAATAAAATAATTTTATTGCATTTCTACTAGAAATGAGTTCTTTCAGTGAGCTCCTATAAATGCAATTAAGAGCTAACTGTGGTCTGAAAAACCTATTTCCTTTTTTTTTTACTTTTATTTTGAAATCCTATCAAACTTACTGGACAGTTAAAAAATTAATACAAACCCCATACAGAGAACTCCAACATACCCCTATCCACCTCCAGATACCCAGATGCTCCAATGTTAACTTTTTTCCATATTTGTTCTTTCATTCTATCTCCCTATCTATCCACCCATCTGTCCATCCATCCATCCATCCATCCAGTCATCCATTTATCTACCTATTTGTCTATTTATTTTTCAATCCATTTCCTGAACACTTAATTGTAGGTTGTATACATCATGTTCCATAAACACTTAACACTACCATGTACCTTTCTTAAGAACAAGGATAGTCACACTTATGTAATAAGTACCTTAAGTGCTGTTATAAAGTTCAAGAAATTTAACATTTACATGAAGTTTAGAGTTTATATTCCAATTTCTTTCATAAGTACCAGTCATGTCCTGTGACAGTCTGAAGTTCTTTTATGAATCCCAGAAAAAAAATTATTATGCTTTTGAACTATTCCATTCCTGTGGGTCTGGGGCCTTTTGATTAGACTTTATCAATGAAGTGTGAGCCAGCTTGGGTCTCTGCCCTCTTGCTGGGTCTGATATAAACGGAGACTTACAGGAAAAGGGAGTCATCATATGTTATATTGATCCTGCCATGTGAGACAGAGGACTACAGGAAAACAGAGAAACCCCAAGAGGTTCAAGGAGCTGAGGCCCCAGGAGAGATGAGCCATATGCCTGATAGCTCACAGCTGAACTTTGTAAGAAAGCAGAGAAGTTCAGACTGAGAGAGGACGCCAAAAAAGAGACAAGCCCTATGCCTGGTTGCCCACAGCAGAGCTCTAGGAGATGGTAGATTCTGGAGGGGAAAGCAGAGATTGGCAGCCATCTTTGCCACATGGCAGGACACTAGGATAAACATTAGCTGACTTTGGTAAGAAAGTATCTCTGATGGTGCCTTGATTTGGACATTTCACAGCCTCAGAACTGCAACCTTTTACTCAAATAAATTTCCCATTACAAAAGCCAACCCATTTCTGGTACTTTGCTTCAGCTATCCTGTGGCAAACTAAGACATGTCTCTTTCAGACTTTTCTCCTCCCTCAGTAGATACCATCCAGGATCATGTATTGTATTTAATCATTTTCACTTTAGTCGTCTTTCTCCTTTTTTTTAAATTGTGGGAACACATGTACAACATAAACTTCACCTTCTCAACCACTCCCAAGCATACAACTCAGTGAGATAATCACATTCACAATCTTGCAGTTGATAAACAAGAACCACCTTGCATTAATAAAAAATTTTTCCCCAAAGAGAAACCCTGTACCCGTTAAGCATTAGCACCTCATTCCTCCTGCCCTACATCCCTGGCTACCTGTACTCTAATTTCTATAAATATGGCCTTGCACATTTTCCAATATTTTCTTTGTAATTATTATAGGGCTTAAATTTATTATCTTAAATCTACAGCAATCTCATTTGCTTTGATACCAATTTAACTTCAATAGTATATACAAACTATGTTCCTATACCACTCCTTCCTTCCACCTTTATGTAAATCTTGTCATGAATTACATGTTCATACACTATAAGTCCAAAACTACTGATTTATCATTACATTTTATGCATTTTCCTTTTAGATCTTATAGGAAGGAAAAAGTGGAATTACAACCAAAAATTCAATAATCCTGGAATTGATGTTTACCCATATTATCCTCACTGGAGAGCTTTATTTCTTCATGTGGTTTTGATCTATGGTCTACTACTGTCTTTTCCTTTCAACCTGCAGAACTCTCTTTAACACCTCTTGTTTGGGCCATCTAGTAATGACAAACTGGAAATGTCTTACTATCACCCTTATTTTTTGAAAGACAGTTTTGGCAGATATAGAATTCTTGTTTGTCAGTTTTTTTCTTTTTCTTTTTCTTTTTTTTTTTGCTTTCAGCACTTTAAATTTGTCATCTCATGGCCTTTTTGCCTCCACAGGTTATGATGAAAAGTTGGGACTCAATCTTAAAGATTCCTTGCATATGACTTTGCTTTTCTCTCTTGTGGCTTTCAGAATTCTCTCTTTGGTATTCTAAAGTTTGATTACAATATGCTAAGACAGATTTATTTGGGTTTATCTTGTTCAGAATTTGTGGAATGTGTATGTTCATGTCTTCTGTTAAATTAAAAAAATAAATATTCTCTTGGTCTTTTTCTCTTTTTCTTCTTCTTCTGGGACTCCCATTATAGGTATATTGGTATGCCTAATGGTGTCCCACAGATTCCTCAGGCTGTATACACTTTTCCTCATTCATTATTCTTTCTGCCTCTCATCCTGAATGATTTAAATTGTCTTCAAGTTCACTGATTCTTTCTTCTGCCAGCTGCACTCTGCTATTGAAACCCTCTAGGAAATTTTTGGTTTCTGTTACTGTGGTCTTCAGCTTTATTTATTTCCTTTTTATAATTTTGCTTTCTCTATTTATATTCTCTTCATGTTCATCTATAATTTTCCTGATTTCATTTAGCTCTTTGAGCATATTTAAGTGCATTCTGCTAAGTCTTTCTCTGTTATATCTCAAGTATGGTCCTCCTCATTGATGGTTTCTAATACTTTAATCTTCTCCTTTGTCTGGGCTATTGCTTCCTGTTTCTTTGTATATTTTATACTCTTGTTGAAACCTGGACATTTTGATATTTTAATGTGCTATCCCTATAGTTAAACTGAGGAATCTGTTCCTTAAGCTTACATACAGCTAGTTTTATGTCAGAGTTTCTTTGAATGCCAGGAGCTAACAAAAAAAGAAGGAAAAAGAAAACTTCTTTTTCAGTCTTTGCAAATTGACTTGTACAAGTATTCTCATTTAGGTATTATTTATACATTGAGGTTTGATCCTTTCTGTATATAAGTTTTTGTTGTGGGCAAGTGCATGCGACCCTGGGAATTTCCCCATTTAGACAGTTCCAAATGTCCCCTCTTCCTTAGGAAACAGTTTCCTCAGAGTCCTGGTACTGCACTGTATACCCTACAGCCAGCAATCTCTTGCCCTAGGCAGCCTGACCTGACTGCTCTCTCACAGCAGTCAGGATACTTAGATGCAGGGCAAGTTCTGGGATGGCAAGTCCCTCAGGCCACCACTAGACAGATTAAGCCACATGTACATGCTCCCAGTATACCAGGGATCTACATTGGGAGAATGGACCAGCACCATACCAAGTTAGTGAGGGATGAGGAATGGGATATCCAGGGCATCATGAGATCCTACTGCTTTTAGGTAGCAATTTTCTTGATTTGGTGCTTGCCCTATAACTGCACTACATTAACTATTCTCTAAAATTCTGAGAAAGATATTTCTGCCAGATATTTCTGGTTGTTCACAGCTTCTGGGAACCCTGAAGCATCTCTCCCCACCATTTTGATTAAGGCAGGGCCCTGAATGATCTAAAAAATAACCTATGTTTAAGTTACTGGACAATGGATTTTTAGATTTCCATTAACAGCCATTTGCTAAAATTTCATGTTACTACTTCAGTGTCTATTTTTAGGATGTCTAATGAAGCAGGCTAGATGACAGTTCAATTTCACAATCTAGGTCATGTGGTCACAATTATGAGGGGGGGGGTGTATTTGCCCCATACAAATATCCTTCACTGCAATTTCCATGTTAATTATATTACACATAACTTCAAATGAAAAGTTGGCTTCAGATTTTTAATGCAAAAGTATTTTAATTTAGAATACTTAATAGTTTGTTTCCACCTGCTTTCATTGGATAGTTAAATAGCAGTCCAGTCCCCCTACTAAAATCTTGAAGTTCTCTTTGATTTTCCTCTATTCCTCTGTTCCTTTTACATCTTAATAATTGCCAAGTCAATATAATCCCATTATAATTTTTCTCATATTTTATCACAATTATATTTAAGAACCTTCATTGTCTCTCCAGATTGACTGTGTGTGATTGATTGGCATCCCATCTATTGCACACTGAATCCATCACCACATTTGTGCAAAGGCTGTACTTCCTAAGGACCGCTCCTAGCCAATGACTCAGGCTGACAGAGATACTGAGACAGGTCCATCAATACAATAATAAATGCAAAATGTTGTAGTTTTAAAATACAACCATATATTTACTCATTATTCTTTAGGTCAGGATTTTGGTCAGAGGTTGGCTGCGCAGTCTTTCTGCACCATGAGTTGTTATCTGGGGCCAATTACCCAGCTGCATTCGGCTGGTAACTGGGCTGGGCTAGAATATCTAAAGAGTTGTTCACTTGTCCGGAACTTGGACTTTCTTTCTCCATGTGGATAAAGTGGACTTCTTCTAACATGGTCAACTCAGGGTATTTAGACTTCATATGTGGCAGCTGGTATCCAAAACAAAGCTTTCCAAGCAGTGCAGGAAGAAAATGCAGATCTAATCTCCAGTCTCAGAAGTTATGTACAGTCACTTCTGATGCATTCTGTTAGTCAAAACAGGTCACAGGGCCAGTGCAGATCACTGCAGAGGGGAATCCAAACTCCACATTTGATGGCAAGGCTATAAACATGCACAACTCATGTCTTCTGCTACAGGGAACATGATTAAGTGATATCCTAGATGCTGCACTCTGAATCCAACACCTCATTTATGAAAAAGCCACTGTTCATAGCCAATGACTAAATGGAATAGAGTTACTGAGGTAGGTCCATCCTGTAAGACACAGGAGTCCTCTGGCAGCCTACCTGTGATAATTTGAAGCTTTGCTTGGATACCAGAAAAGATCATGTTTTTTAAGCTAATCCATTCTTGTAGGTATGGGATCCTTTGATTGGATTGGATTCAGTTAGGGAGACTTTAATCAGATTACTTCAGTGAGGCCTGACCAAGGGTTGGTCTTGATCCTCTTGCTGAAGTCCTTTATAAATGGAGGACTGCAAACAGAGACACACCGAGAAAAAGCCTCAGAGATGGAGAGAAGGAATCCAGGAGCTTGTAAAGGAAGCCACAGAAAAAGCATCCAGAATCTGAAGCAAGTAGGCCCAGAAGAGAAGCAGTTGCTTCCATGGGCCTTGCCATATGGAAGGAATCCAGGATCACCAAACAACTGATCTTCAGTAAGACAGCATCTCTGATGATGCTTGATTTGGACATTTTCACAGCCTCAGAACTGTAAGCTTTTAACTTAATAAATTATCATTATAAAAACCAGCTCATTTCTGCTATATTGCTACCAGCAGCCTTTGGCAAACTAAAGGACAACATTAGTCCAAGAAATCTTCAATGGCTTGACTAACCTTTCTAGGAACCATGCTGCAGTCTGAGACCCAAACTTTTTCCTTTTTTTTCTCTTTCATGGAAATAAGGCCTGTTTCATGTTTTGAAAATGCTCCCCACCTTCTTCTCTTCTCTCCCTTTTCCCCTCATAAGTGTTTCCCCACAATTAATATGTTGCACATCTAAGTCCATCTCGTATATGCTATTCCATGGAACAGACTAATCCAACCTGAAAGGTCACAGTGCAAAAGAACATGTGGGATAAGAGACACTATTATGGCTTTGGATACAAAATCCACTGCAAGGCCCTACCTGAACTCTCCTAATGCACATACCCTGCTAATATAAGTTAGCTGCCAAAGAAGAAACCAGTAAAGGCAGAGCAGACCCATGAACCCACCTTGTTCATCCTTCATAAATATGAATGAACAGTCAAGGACCAGCAGACACTTGGCGTAATACAGTATCAGATAGGAGGGCCTAGGATGAACAAGACAAAATATTGTCTCAGAGGATGTGGAGATAATTATGGGAACAGATGAGAAATTTCCTCAGAAATTTTACTTCCTAGGTATAGTTTTTGACCGAAACAAAATACTCCCTATAAAATAAAACATAAATTTAAAAAGAGGGGTGATGGAAATGGGAGGAAAAAAACTAGGTCCCTTAATGTGACCTAGAAGGCACTCCGGAATTGGGTCCTGATCCTTCTCCAGTACTCACTCTTAGCTCCTGTTCTTCACCCTTTATGCTGCCTGATATCCACTGAAGAGCTCACAGTTTTCTCCAAGGTCATAATGTGTCTTAGGGGTGCAGTAACAAACAACCCCAAACTGGCTGCCTTAAAACAACAGAAATGCATTCCAAGTCTGATTATATAAAGCAGGTTGGAGACTGAAATTCCAGTAAGAGTGATGTTGATGTCTTAAGTCCGAATTTCTTAGGGGAAGCTGGCAGGCTCTTAACTCATGGAGGAGAGGAGGGTGTAGTCTTGAGGTACAATTCCTTCTTCTTCCTTGAATCCTCTGTTCTTTGCATTTAAGGCCACCAAGTGCTTGAATGTACATGCTAACCAAACAACTGAACACCATAACCTAGCCAAGTTACCACATAAAATTAAACATCACAGGCTGTTTTGAGCTTCTAGGCCCTAGCTGCTCTTACCACTCATATGCTCAATTATACAAGTATTGAAGTTGAGACTAGATAAACTATATGTTCACTTAACTATGTTTCTTCTTTCTTCTCTCTATCCTCTTCTTTTTCTAGATGTTGTAGAATGTCTATACAAGACATAATTCAGAAGACCAAATTATTCATTTACATTTTGTAACATTTGTCTGAGATTTAACAGATTGAGAATGTCATAATAAATAAATTCTCAAATACACAAAATTTGAAAACACAGTTGCTTATCAGTTGGTAATAGTTTTATTTTATGAATATAAAAATGATCAATATGGCTTCAGAGAAATTCAGCATGTTCAGTTGTATTTTTTTTATATTTATTTTTCACATTTTCTTTCATTTCCTCTTCCCAAAGCACAAACAGTACCCTCTTGAATCAATCTGCATCCTCCCATTACAGAAAAGCTAATTATTTTTCTTGTTCTCAAAATACACTGATTAGTATGTACATGTCCCTGATATTGGAAGGCCAACAATATAAGCTTCTTATTTTCTTTGGCCATAAAAGGAAGTTAACTAGAGAAGTGGAAAATAATAAATTATTCTATGTCAAAAGTAGGGCAGTACCCATTATTGTTAGCTGGTTTAAAAGCCTTTCAAATTAAAGTCTTCTCTAAGTATACACTATAAAATGATGGAGATAACATGAGGAGACTGGAAAGTGCTTAGTTGGAGAGCTTGAAAGGCCTGAATTTCATTACCTTAACCCTGAAAGCTGAAAAGTACCTCATGACAAACCATTGGATCAGGGAGAGTGAGAGAAATAGTCCATTGTCCTCATGAAAAAGTACACATCAATTTCATGAATATTTTTTAAAATTGAAGGGAAAGAGCATCAAGGATAAATGAAGGAAGACCATCTGGACTTGGCAGAAGTCTGGAATGCTCTTTCCCTTCATCTCAGGTAGAGCCTCCTCCTCTAACAATAATGGCAGCCATATCAGGGTGGGACCACATGATATTCCAGTTCCTTTGCAGTTCCATGGCTTAAGAATGTTACTGAAACTCCAGTTGAAATGGATCACTCCCCTTTTTTATTTCTCAGCCATAGTCAGATTCTTGTAGATGCCACTCAAGTGCCATCTATTAAATCAATATATATATGAAATCAGCTAAGCACATTTAGCAATTACACTGCACTAGCCATATTCTCTACTATCTCAATTCAAATTCCAATGTCATGGACAGAGTGCTCTTTCTTTCTACCTTTAAACATAAGAAGCAAACTGGTGGAGTGGGAAAAGAGCATCTTTGCAATCTTAAAAAGCATTGTATTATCCTAATTAACATACATAAATAAACATAAATCCATCTCAATTACAACACCCGACTTATGGGTAAACATTCTATGTACAACTTTCAGATATTTTGCCTTTAAGTGGAATGTTTTACATATTGATAAATTTTATTGTTTTACAATTACTCATTTGTAATTTTGGATGAAAAATGATTTGGAAAATATCCAACCTTTTAATGTAAATAGATATTACAGAGCTTCCTAGAGGGATGATTTCATAAAAGGAGGAGGGTAAAGAGGAGGGAAGGGAAGGGAAAGGAAGGGAAGGGAAGGGAAGGGAAGCGAAGGGAAGGGAAGGGAAGGGAAGGGAAGGGAAGGGAAGGGAAGGGAAGGGAAGGGAAGGGAAG
>JAKSZT010054416.1:14400365-14431929 GCA_026826555.1 Tolypeutes matacus
AGGGAAGGGAAGGGAAGGGAAGGGAAGGGAAGGGAAGGGAAGGGAAGTAATGGCTCTGAAAAACTTTAAGCAGGATTGCTATTAACTTTACCCCCACACAATTTTGAAAAGCACTAACAGTTACAATTTGTTATTCAAAAAAAAATAACTTTTGCAATTACCAAACTACAAATTTTATTTTTAAAGGGTGTGTAAATAAAAGAAACAAGGATGGCATTGGTTGAAATAACTTGGAAATATACCTTTTTTTTAAGGGTGATACATTATAGACATTTAATCATTACTATGACCTTTCCCCTTTTTCAATAGTAATCCCCACTCACCACTACCAATCCAAGTAAATATAGACACACACAGCAATTCATCAGCTCCTAAATTCATGCTCCTAATTTTAAGCCAGTGTATTCTCAGCTTCGAAGGAGATAGCAGGGTCTCATCCCTCAAGCCATTGACAACATTCCAAAACCTCCTAAGAGAAGGCCAAATGAACAACTCAAAAAAAAGACGATAATGGTTAACACAAATGAATTCCAGATGTTTCAGGTGCTGTATACCTTTTTTTTTTCAGGAGGTACCATGGGTTGAACCTGGGACCTCCTATGTGGGAAGCAGGGTCTAAACCACTGAGTTACACCAGCTCCTTGAGTATACCTTTTTTATATTAGCTAAATTTGAAAAAAAAAAAAAAAAGTTGATGTTTAGGAAATCTGTTCATGCACCCAAACCTAGGTACATGTGAATATATATGAAAAATAGGGTTGTGAGTCCAAGTTGCAGTTCAACATTCAAGATTTCATAGGGTTATTTTTCATAGGGTTATTAAGAGTACCACATTATCTAATAAGCACTGACCTTTGCCACAGAAACTTGGCATGAACTGTTCTCTTCAGGAAACGGACACAGCCATAGAGCCTCTGGTTTCTGTTAGATTTATACAGAATATCGAGCTGATCAAGCCATGTTTATGGTAACTGTCCGAATAAAGACTGTGGAAAAAACATGATAAAGTATCCTTAAAAGGGAAAGGCTGAACCATATTAATTAAGTGGTATATAAATTTAATTTCAATTAAGCCATTCTTAATGAGCTTCCTGGTGATTATGTGATTCTTTATTTTGTTTACCCAATTACTCTGAGAAAACCAGGAAAATATCTTGATGATTAAGGAAATATCAACCATATCACAATGAAGAACATGCACTCTAGATGAAATTTTATATATGGTGTCATTTGCCTGCATAAAATTCTTCAATATAAACCTGGCACATATCCAGTGCTTACAATGCCAGGCACCATTCTACAGGAGATCTTATATATTTGTATATTACATGTATAATATATAATATATACATAATATAAATATGCATAAAATATCACAAGAAACTTATGAGGTAACTAAGGTTATTATCTCCGTTATTCATATAAGAAAACTGAAACACAAAGGAGCAAAGAACTTACCACTAGTTACACAGCCTCCAAATACCTTTACTTGGAATATTCAGCTTGACATATGAGGTTCACTGTGACCTGGCTCCTGACCTTCTCGGGGGCCAGCCTGCCCTTGTCCTCAAACCCTGTATGTTATCCATGCTAAATTAATTCAGTTCTTTGAACAAGCCATAAAATCTGAAATTTATCACTATTTCCTCCTCCCACATGGCCTTAATTATCCTTTTTTTTTTCTTCATTTTTTTTTAACTTTATTTTGTACATTTAATAATTGAAAACATAAACAATTAAAAACTAAAAAGTAGGGAAGCAGATATGGCTCAATCGATAGGGCTCCCGTTTACCATATGGGAGGCCCCAGGTTCGATTCCCGGGGACCTCCTGGTGAAGGCAAGCCAGCTTGTGCAGTGAGCTGACACAGCAAGATGACCCAACAAAGGGAGATAAGCAGACACAGAAAAACGCACAGCAAATGGACACAGCAAGCACAAGCAGCAAGGGGGGGATAAATAAATAAATAAAGTTAAAAAAAAATTATTAAAAAAAAAACAAACTAAAAAGTAAACACAGATGAATAAATATATACATTTCTCAATTAAATGTAAAGGGTACATGTAATTTTTTTTTAATCAAACAATATATTACACAATATATTTGGTTCATAATAATGCATTCGTACAGTGTTTGTCCTTTTATGTCTGGCTTGCTTCACTCAACATAATGTCCTCCAGGTTCATCCATGTTGCCATATGCTTTATGACTTCATTTCTTCTTACAGCTGCATAATATTCCATCGTGTGAATAGACCACAGTTTGTTTATCCATTCATCTGTTGATGGACACCTGGTTGTTTCCAGCTTTTGGCAATGGTGAATAATGTGGCTATGAACATCGGTGTGCAGATGTCTGTTCGTGTCACTGCTCTCAGTTCTTCTGGGTATATACCTAGTAGTGGTATTGCTGGGTCACATGGCAAGTCTATATTCAACTTCTTTAGGAACTGCCAAACAGTCCTCCATAGTGGTTGTACCATCCTGCATTCCCACCAACAGTGAAGAAGTGTTCCTATCTCTCCACATCCTCTCCAACACTTGTAGTTCTCTGTCTTTTTCATAGTGGCCATTCTGATAGGTGTGAAATGATATCTCATTGTAGTTTTGATTTGCACTTCCCTAATCATGAGTGATGTTGAGCATTTCTTCATGTGTTTTTTTGCCATTTGTATTTCTTCTTTGGAGAAATGTCTATTCAAGTCTTTGGCCCATTTTTTAATTGGGTCATTTGTCTTTTTATTGTTGAGTTGTAACATCTCTTTATATATCCCGGATATTAAACCCTAATCAGATATGTGATTTCCAAATATTTTTTCCCATTGAGTTGGCTGCCTTTTCACCCTTCTGACAAAGTCCTGTGAGGTGCAAAAGTATTTAATTTTGAGGCGGTCCCATTTATCTACTTTTTCTTTTGTTGCACGTGCTTTAGGTGTGAGGTCCAAGAAACCACCACCTACTACAAGGTCTTGAAGTTGTTTCCCTACATTTTCCTTCTAGTAGTTTTATGGTCCTGGCTTTTATATTTAGATCTTTGATCCATTTTGAGTTGATTCTTGTACAGGGCGTGAGATAGGGGTCCTCTTTCATTCTTTTGGTTATAGATATCCAGTACTCCCAACAGCATTTGTTGAAGAGACTGTTTTTTCCCATCAGCGTGGGCTTGGTAGGTTTGTCAAAAACCAGTTGACTGTATAGGTGAGGGTATATTTCTGGATATCTGATCGATATGTCTATCTTTATGCCAGTACCATGCTGTTTTGACCACTGTAGCTTTGTACTATGTTTCAAGGTCAGGCAGTGAAATTCCTCCCACATTGCTCTTCTTTTTTAGAATACTTTTGGCTATTCGGGTGCACTTACCCTTCCAGATGAATTGGGTAATTGCCTTAGCTAATTCTGTAAAGTAAGCTGTTAGGATTTGATTGGTATTGCATTGAATCTATAAATCAGTTTGGGCAAGATTGACATCTTCACGATATTTATTCTTCCAATCCATGAACATGGAATGTCTTTCCATTTGTTTAGGTCTTTTTAAATTTCTTTTAGCATTGTTTTGTAGTTTTCTGCATATAGGTCCTGTACTTCCTTGGTTAAATTAACTCCTAGGTATTTGAGTCTTTTTGTTGCTATTGAAAATGGAATTTTCCTCCTGATTTCCTTCTCAGATTGTTCAGTACTAGTGTACAAAAACATTACTGGTTTTGCGTGTTGATCTTATATCCTGCCACTTTGCTGAACTCATTTATTAGTTCAAGTAGCTTTGTTGTGGATACTTCAGGATTTTCTAAATACAGGATCATGTCATCTGCAAACAGTGAGAGTTTTACTTCCTCTTTTCCTATTTGGACGCCTTTAATTTTTTTGTCTTGTCTAATTGCCCTAGCTAGAACTTCTAGTACAATGTTGAATAACAATGGTGACAGTGGGCATCCTTGTCTTGCTCCTGATCTT
Source organism: Tolypeutes matacus (assembly GCA_026826555.1). Classification (NCBI taxonomy): domain Eukaryota; kingdom Metazoa; phylum Chordata; class Mammalia; order Cingulata; family Chlamyphoridae; genus Tolypeutes; species Tolypeutes matacus. The sequence continues at coordinate 14,404,319 of JAKSZT010054416.1, forward strand.
AGGGGGAAAGTTTTCAACCTTTCCCCATTGAGTATGATGTTGGTTGTGGGTTTTTCATATATGCCTTTTATCATATTGAGGAATTTTTTTTTTATTCCTATCTTTTGAAGTATTTTTATCAAAAAAGGATGTTGGATTTTGTCGAATGCCTTTTCTGCATCCATTGAGATGATCATGTGGTTTTTTTCCTTCAATTTGTTAATGTGGTGTATTACATTGATTGATTTTCTTATGTTGAACCAGCCTTGCATACCAGGAATAAATCCTACTTGGTTGTGATGTATAAGTCTTTTGATATGCTGTTGGATTCGATTTGCAAGTATTTTGTTGAGAATTTTTGCATCTATGTTCATGAGAGAGATTGGTCTGTAATTTTCTTTTCTTGTGGAATCTTTATCTGGCTTTGGTATTAGGGTGATGTTGGCTTCATAAAATGTGTTGGGTAATTTTCCCTCCTCTTCAATTTTTTGGAAGAGTTTAAACAGGATTGGTGTTAATTATTTTAGAAATGCTTGGTAGAATTCACCTGTGAAGCCATCTGGTCTTGGACTTTTCTTTGCTGGGAGATTTTTGATGATGGATTCAATCTCCTTAATTGTGATTGGTTTGTTAAGTTCTTGTATTTCTTGTTGTGTCAGTGTAGGGTGGTTATTAGTTTCTAGAAATTTGTCCATTTCATCCAGGTTGTCTAGTTTGTTGGCATATAGTTTTTCATAATATCTTCTTATGATTCTTTTTATTTCTGTGAGGTCATTTGTAATTTCCCCCCTTTCATTTCTGATTGTATTTATTTGCATCTTCTCTCTTTTTTTCTTTGTTAGTCTAGTGAGGGGTTTGTCAATTTTATTGATCTTCTCAAAGAACCAACTTTTGGTTTTGTTGATTTTTCTCTATTGCTTTTCTGTTCTCATTTTCATTTATTTCCGCTCTAATCTTTATTATTTCTTTCCTTCTTTTTGCTTTGGGATTGGTTTGCTGTTCTTTCTCTAGTTTCTCAAGTTGTTCAGTTAAATCTTTGAGTTTAGCTCTTTCTTGTTTCTTAATATAGGCATTTAGGGCTATAAATTTCCCTCTCAAGACTGCCTTCACTGTATCCCATAAGTTTTGATATGTTGTGTTCTCATTTTCGTTTGTCTCAATATATTTACTGATTTCACTTGCAATTTCTTCTTTGACCCACTGAATATTTAGGAGTGTGTTGTTCAGTCTCCACACATTTGCAGATTTACTTTTCTCCTGTCTGTTATTGATTTCTAGTTTCATTCCATTATGATCTGAGAAGGTGCTTTGTATAATTTCAATCTTTTTATATTTATTGAGAGCTGTATTGTGACCTAACATGTGGTCTATCCTGGAGAAAGATCCATGGGCACTTGAGAAGAATGTATAACCCGCTGAGTTTGGATGCAGTGTTCTGTATATGTCTGTTAGGTCTAACTTGTTTATCATATTGTTCAAGTTCTCTGTTTCCTTGTTGATCTTCTGTCTAGTTGTTCTATCTAATGATGTGAGAGGGGTGTTGAAATCTCCGACTATTATTGTAGAAATGTTTATTTTGCCCTTCAGTTTTGACAGAGTTTGTCTCATATATTTTGGGGCACCCTGGTTAGGTGCATAGATATTTATGACTGTTATATCTTCCTGGAGGATCGTCCCTTTTATTAATATATAATGGCCTCTGCATCTCTTATCACTTTTTTGCATTTGAAGTCTGTTTTGTCTGATATTAGTATAGCTACCCCTGCTCTTTTCTGTTTACTATTCATGTGGAGTATCTTTTTCCAACCTTTTACTTTCAGCCGGCTTGTATCCTTGGGTCTGAGGTGAGTTTCTTGTAAGCAGCATATGGATGGCTCATGTTTTTTTATCCATTCTGTCAGCCTGTATCTTTTGATTGGGGGATTTAATCCGTTCATATTCAATGATATTACTGAAAATGCACTATTTCTTTCCTCCATTTTATTATTTGGTTTTCATATGTTATCTTATTTTTGTCTCTCTTTTTACTCTTTTGGTTATCCTTTCTGCTTTTCTTTCCTCTATACTCTCTTCCAAGCCTTTCTCTCCTGTCTTTTTCTTTCAGGTTCTAAGGCTTCCTTTAATATTTCCTGCAAAGGTGGATTCCTTTTTGCAAACTCTCTTCGTTTCTGTTTGTGAATACTTTATATTCACCTTCATATTTGAAGAACAATTTTGCTGGATAAAGAATTCTCGGCTGGCAGTTTTTCTCTTTCGGTTTCCTAATTGTATCATACCACTGTCTTCTTGCCTCCATGGTTTCTGAAGAGAAATCTGCACTAAGTCTTACTGGACGTCCTTTGTACATGATCGTTTGCTTCTCTCTTGCTGCTCTGAGAATTTTCTCTTTATCTTTTACATTTGACATTCTGAAAAATATGTGTCTTGGCGTAGGTCTATTTGGATTTATCCTTATTGGGGTACGGTGTGCTTCTTGGACATGTAAGTTCATTTCTTTCATGAGAGTTGGGAAATTTTCAGCTATTATTTCCTCAAATACTCTTTCTGCCCTTTTTCCTTTCTCTTCTCCTTCTGGAACTCCCATGACACGTATGTTCTTGCGTTTTGTTTTGTCATTCAACTCTCTGAGCCCTTGCTCAATTTTTTCCATTCTTTTATCTTTCTGTTCTTTTCTCTCTTCAATTTTAGCTGCTCTGTCTTCAGTATCACTTATTCTTTCTTCTATCATTTCAAGTCTGCTGTTGTATGCTTCAAATGTATTTTTGACTTCACCTATTGTGTCTTTCATTCCCATGAACCCCGTTACTTTTCTGTTCAGGATATCAAATTCTTCTTTGCATTCACTCAATGACTTCTTGATGTCATTGATCTCTTTAACTATATTCTCTTTCATCTCATTAATTTGATTTTGGAAATGTGTGCTCATCTCACTGATTAGTTCTCTCAAATTGTGCATCTCTTCTGGGACTTTGCTGTATTCCTTTTCTTGGGCCATGTCTTCTATTTTCTTAGTATGGCTCGTAATTTTTTGCTGGTGCTTAGGCATCTGGTTAGTTTGTATTTTACTTAGATGCTCTATCTCTTTCTCTTTTATGGGGTTTTAGTGGCAGGAGGCTGTGAGTTACCACAGCTCTTTGATTTTTGGCTCAACCTTGATTGTTAGGATTGTTCTGCTGGTTGCTCAAAACTGGGCACTGGACCCAGTAATTGGTTGTAGAGTCGTTTCCTAGGGCCTTGGGCAGGGAGGCTATAGAGGCCAGGAAAAACCTCTCTTACTTATTAATTTTCTTATGTGCACGTCCTTGGTCTGCCAGGAGATGGTGCTTGTTGGCAGCTCTCAATTCAATGCCTGGTCGGAGCGTGTTTGTTGTGACACAGGCCAGATCAATGTGATAGAGCTTCCTGTCTGGGGGCTAAGAGCCCTGTGATTCAAACTTTCTGAGACAGTCCTCCAGACTTCTCTCACAGCACCCCCCTTTTCCCAGCTAGGAAATATTTCTACTTCCTTCTGAATCCTCCACAATCAGTTCCTGTTAGTAGAGGAGGAGATTGGGAGGTTTGTATATCTTTAGCCCCTTGCAGGCTCCAAGGCAAACAATGGCGCAGCCCCACCCGGCCTGGAAGGGCTTTCGGGACAGGGCAGACCAAACCTGGGAATCAAAAGCAGGGTCAGCCCCAGGCTCTCTCTCCCTCTCCTGTAGAATCCTCAACCATTAGTCTAGGCTAGAAGAGAGGGAGGTTGCAAGGGTCGGATTTCTCCAGTCCTTCCCAGGCTCCCACGGCAAACCGCCGTGTGGAAGGGTCTGTGGGGCTCCGCAGCCCAAATTTACAGGTCAGAACCCGAGTCAGCCTAAGGCTGTGTCCCTCTCTCTCCCCTTTCTGGAAGTGGCAGATCCCTGAAGCCCCTTTGTCTGTGGTCGCAGGCTCGGAGGCCCAAGAATTCTGAAGAGTGTGGGGGAGGGTGCCAGCAGCAGCAGAAGCTGCTACTTGCAACTCACGGTTCTGTTGTCGCGATTTCCCTCTTCTGTCCCTCTCTCCTCTGGGTGGTGTGCAGCCTTCACCTGCTGTCCTAAACCCTAGAAGATCTTTTTTGGGGCTGTTTCAGTTTGTCCTCTAGCTATTTTTCTGGAGAAGAGATTCCCGTGTCTTACTAGTCCGCCATCTTCCCAGAAGTCTCTAATTGTCCTTTAATTAGAAAAAAATTAGAAAAGAATATAGAGAAATTGAACATTGTAATTTTCTTGAGAGAGGCAAATTATTTTGCCAAATTATAAGCATGAAAAAAACCTTAAGTGGCATTTGAAGAATAATTAGAGTAAAGAAGAAGAACTAAAAGACTAAATATCTAGAATCAGAATGTATCTTAGTGATTCCTGGGTATAATTTATCATTAGAATTATGTGTGAATTATAAGAATGTTGGTAGAGAAAACTGGTTTTCCAGTAAGACAGAAAGTAACTAGTTCACAGGGAGATTCTCCCATTGAGTGTCATTAGAGACAAAACTAGTTCTTGATTACACCAACAACTCTTCTTAGAGAATTAGTTATGTTTAAATATTTCAACAACTGTGGTCAATGTATGTTAACTTCCTGAGTGAAGAAATAATTTCAAGTTAATAAGTATTTGTATGAAATGCCTCTATTTACTAAGGAGATAGACTAAAGAAAAAAACAGTACTCAGAGAAAGACAATATTCAAAAATAGTTAATAGCCCATAATGATAAATCCTTCCTCACCAATGTGCTACATCAATTAGGGTTGCTTAACTGAGTCATCCTCCTCTAGCTCTCAAAAATGAAGAGATATTGGCAGTAACTAAGATGACTCATGACCACAGTAACACATTTCACAAACATCCTCAAGAGCTTGAGCCACAATTCTTAAGATAACAACTGTTAACATGAACCAATAGTTCTTTGTAACAGGGGAGAATTTTGAAAGAAAGCTAAATTGTCCAACTTTCCTGGTCAATACGTAATTGTTTACAAGTGTCATTCTGGCTGTTCATTTAATCTTTCTTCTAGTACCATGCCTTTCACTTTTCAATCTCAGATCGAGAAATCTTTCTCTTTTCTTTTATAAACTTGGGGAACGTTTGTTTAAAATGTTATTTTCACTGGTTTTAAATTATGATATTTTTATTTACTCCTTGGGCTTGTGTGCCTTAAATACTTGAAGATATTATTCCACACCTGTTTCACGACATTATCCCTTAAATATTAACATAAGTATTTAAATGTTAAAAGAATTCTCTAGAACCCAGTGACAGGATTGCAATTACTTCAGATGGTAAGAGTCAAAATTCTGTCTAATGCATCAAAGTTTATAAGAACTATATTTTATTCAAACTAACTAAATTATCGCATTTTTAAACTGTAACAAGCTGGCTTTTACCCTGTGTTTCTGGGTCTAGGAAACTTTAATTTGAGAGTAATAAAAAGGAAGTAAATTGAATCAAATATCGATACTTCTATATATTTAGTTCATGTTGACACCCATTTCAAACTTTTAAATATATATATGTATATATAGTAGAGACACAGAATAAACTATTAAAGAATCAAAAGTTATGAATGAAACAATCTCTTCATGTTGTAAAATGGATAGGGTAGAACTAATGAACAACCTAATAATAATATTAATTCCTATATATTGACTTCTCTGCACACATGCATACATTCCATTTGCCATTTCAGATCCATCAAGCAGTGTTCCCTAGGAGGCTGCCTTATGTAGATTACATCAATGGGTTCCTTTTCCCTCTGGCTTCCATTTGGGTTGGGCCCATGTGCACCTGCAGGAGAACAGAGGGTAGAAGTATATGGTAGTCTGAGTAATGACACCTACAGATGTTCATGTCTTTATGCCCCAAATCTGTGAATATGTTACCTTACATGGCAGAAGGGACTTTGCAAGTATGATTAAGGATCTTAAGATGGAAAGTTTATTCTGGACTATCCTGAGGGGTCCAATTCAGTCACCAGTTTCCTGTAAGAGGAAGTCAGGAGTGTTAGAATCAGAGATAGAGAGAGAGGGAGAGAGAGAGAGGGACAGAGAGGGGGAGAGAGAAATTAAGAGAGTGAGCAAGAGGAAAGGCAATGTGAGGATGAAAACAGAGATCAGAGAATTAGAGAGACATCTGAAGATGCCCCTCTGCCACCTTTTAAGATAGATGATGAGGTCATAAGCCAGGGAATTCAGGTGTCCTCCATAAGCTGGAAAAGCAAGGAAATGGATTCTCCTCTGAGTGTCTAGAAGAATGTAGTACTGATGACACCTTGATTTTAGCCCAGTGAGATATATGTTGGATTTCTGAGCTACAGAACTATAAGATAATAAATATGTGTTGTTTTAAGCTACTACATTTGTGATTTTTTACAAAAGCAATAGGAAACTAATACTGAGAATGAGATCAAGGAATTCCTTCCCTCAGCTCTTTTCCCACAGGTCTGCCATCGGCTGAGTGAGTCCTTCTACTGAAGGTCACAGCTTCTGTCAAGCATCCCTCTCCATGCAGCTATCCTCTCTAGGATGCAGTAATCACTCCATCCCATCCCCTTCAAATATAAGAGACAGTTATAGCATCCTGAACATCCCTTGTTGGTTTCTTCAAACCCTGTGCAACCCTATCTAAGTAAGTAAAGTGCCTTGATTACCCAATTTGAGAGTAATCCTGCAATGAGAAATCTGTTATGCCACTGAGTCTTGAACCAAGACTTATCCAGATTTAGTCTTGCCAAGTATTACTCTGTGCATTTTATGTGTTGAAAATATAACTTTGCATGTGGTACCATATTTGTTTGTTTAAATTTATTCAATCAAAAGATAACATTTATTGATAATCATCAGTGTCAGCCTTTCTGTTAGCTAGAGATAAAATGTTGAGCACAAGTAGTCAAAGAGTTGACCTAATAGAGCTTACAATTTTAAGAGGGATAGCAGATATTAATCAAAGAATCACAAGATAAAATGTAATATTGTAACTATGATAGGTTCAATGAATGGGAAGGGCTGAAAAAACAAGACAGAAAGAGGTTTCTTAGTCAGGAAAGCCAAGGAAGAGTTCCCTGAAGAACTGACTCACACTTGTAAAGCTGAAGGATATAGAGAAGGAGGAAGAAATGTCACAACAGGTAAGAAGAATGCATGCACCAAAGCACTATAGTAGGAAGGAATCTGGAGAGCACAAGGACCTGAATAAAGACTGCAGTGGTGAGAGGAGAGAGTGGAGTCAAAATGAGGAAGGAATGGAAGAGGGGTTTATGCTAATGAGTTTTTGTGTTTTTCCTAAGAGCAAAGAGGATGTTGATTATAAGTGTTTGGGGGTGGGCAGATGGGTAGCAGCTTCATTTGTTCTCTATGATGCAATTTATCTTTTGGAAAGATCATTCTGGAAGCAGAGTAGAGAACTTTCTGGAGAGAAATAGAATTTATTCATTTACATTTCTATTCAGTTATCAACAAAAATAATTGAGACTTCCAAATGTAATAAGCATTCTTACTGGCAATATAAAAGATGAGTGTATTAGTCAGCTAAAGGGGTGCTGATACAAAGAACCAGAAATCTGTTGGTTTTCATAAAGGGTATTTATTTGGGGTAAAAGCTTACAGTTTCAAGGCCCTAAAGGGTCCAACTCAAGGTACCATGAGAGGTATTTTCTCACCCAAAGTCTGTTACCACATGTTGAAGCAAGATGACGGGTGATATCTATGAGGGTTCAACTTTCCTCTTTCCTCATAAGGCTCCGTGGGCCCAGCTTCTTCCGATCTCAGCTATAGGCTGGCATGTTCTCCTCAGATGCAAACTATCAGGCTAATGGCTCATCTCTCTTCCCAGAGGTCGCAGGATCCTCTTCTGTGTCTATGGAGCTCCCTTCCTCTTTTCTCACATATCTGCTTCTGTCCCTTTGATTGAGTGTTTGTTTTTATAGCCCACCAAAGGGGCAGGGACTCAACCCTGCAAGCCCTAATGACATGGTCGAAACAAAGCCGTAATCTTAATATAATCAAGTAAACTTAAAACCTTTGAATTTAATACAATCAAAGGGCATCATGCCCAGAGAAAGAGACCAGTTTACAAACATAATCTATATCTCTTTTTGGAATTCATAAATAATATCAAACTGCCACACTGAGTTAGATAGTCAAAATGCCTGCCTCGTGGAGCGTATGTTCTAAATAGATGAGACAGCTAATTCAACAAGTATTTATTGAGTAGTTGCTATTTACTCAAGATACTCAAGATAAATCAGTTACCAAAATAGATGGGAATCCCTGATTTCATAGTGTATACATTCTAAAGACAATAAATGAGTAAAATAATGTCATATAACATAATAGAAATTCAAGTAATTAAAAGTGGAACAAAAAATTAAGAAGAATAATGTTATAGAGTGTGATTACAAGGATGGATGTGGAAGATGTGATATGGGTAACCCTATAGAGAAAATATTAGGTCTTAATGATCTACATAAAATGGGGTGAATCTTGAACAATAATATTGGTGCTAGAGATAGGAAAAAAAAACTGATTCAAGAAATTTTTAAGAAGAATAGTTGAAAAGATATGGCAATGGATCTGGTATGGGAAAGGATTTAAGGATAAATCCTTCTTTTAAGGATAAAAAAAGAGGTTTAAGTATGACATGTCACATCTGGTTAAAATTAATATCATTCACAAAAGCGGGGAATATTGCAAGGAAACTAGGATTGGGAGAAATGATCATCTATTTATTTTTGTCTGTTTGTAGTTTGCACTGCTTAGTTGGATATACAGATTTGCAGCTTGGGAAAGAAATCTGGCCTAAAGATATGATTTTGCAAATTTCCTAAGATAATTAGTAAATGAAATCATAAACATAGAGAAGATCATTTATGAAAATACTATATAGTGAGAGGACCTGAATTGTGCCTTGAGTAACTCCAACATTTAATTTCTAAATAAAGAAGGGCAAATCTTCTAAGGAACAGAGAAAAGATGTGTGTAAATATAGACAATATAGGAGAAAAACCAGGAGAATGCACTGTCATGGAGTTCAGGGTGGGCGAGAAGGCTATAAATCTGTCATCAGGAAATAGAGATTCATTAAGGTAAATTTATGCCATTTATATTTATATCTTTCTGTAGCTACTGGCACGTGGCACAGAGGAAGGCACACAAAAAGTATTCAAAAAATGTTTTTTTAAATACATGTTACCATATCTACCATATCTACTTACTCTAACATATTCTCACCTCCACAGGAAACCCTTACATCCTAGAAGTACCAACCAGTCATACACATGGTAGGTTCTCTCCCACTTCCTTTTTGTAGCTGTTCCTCTTGTAGAGTAGAAAATAAAATATATTTAAGCAATATGAAATAGTTCTTAAAATATAACAGCCAATAAGCCATACAATGAAATACTCATTTTTGTTTTAAATAATTTGCTTCTTTTTGAGATAGCAATAGAGAGGCACTTTAATAATGGTAAAGAGTTTCCCTTAGATCATCATTATATAGGATTTGGAACAAGCTGAATGGTAATAAGAACAGGCTGTCTTTATATTCTTAAGTATGTGTTTTAGAATTGCTCTAAATGCCAACTAATTAGATAAGTCCTATACTGCAATGCTAATGTTATCTCTGTATATCTGAATGCTTTACCTTAATTAAAATGTTTATTACCCCCAAGTCTATTTTCATAAGTTGTTAAAATAAAAAATAAATCTGTATTCCAGGCCTATGAACAAAACACATTCAATGCACATAGGTAAAAGAGGACAAAAGCAAAAGAGAAAGGCATCATTCCTACTTTAAGAAAGGACAGAAAGAAATGAGAATGTTGGCAGTGAATCTTCATTTGGGTGAATTAATTGCTCAATTTACCTAGAGATAAGCCAGTTGAATAGCTTACCAAAGAGCAGAAAAAGCATTAGGTATAAGATAAATCTCTATCAAGGGCATCTTGAGCCAATTTCTTGATGCTTGCACAAGATATTTTACAATCTGCTTTCTTGTTTTAATTTTATTCAACTGCTTTGAAATCCTAGATCAGATTTTACCAAGAGTTTCTTCTGTGTTATTAATAGAAAGGAAGGGCCAACCAACTTTTATAAGCATGGAGTGAGTAGCCACCCTAAAAAAACCCTAGGGGCTGGGAAAAATGAGATTTATGTGTCCACATGGAGAATTGAACAGTCCACATGGAGAACTGAAGTCCAGGGATGGCTTCATCAAACTAAAACTCAAATTGGCTAGGTATGGTTGTAGGCCAGTTCTGTGCAGTTTCAGCCCACAGATTTCAGACTGTAGCAAATGAAGAGGTCTATAAGTTGCTCCTTGCATCAAGTCAAGAGCAAGGTTCTTAGTTAATTAGAAAAAAAGCTGGCCACTTATAACTCCAAGAAAAAGAAATAGAGGAAGGCTATCTTTGTTCCATATCAAGAAAACATACCTTGGGGAAAGTGGATGTGGCTCAAATGACTGGGCTCCCATTTACCATATATGAGGTCCAGGGTTCAATTCCTGAGTCCTTCTGGTGAAGGCAAGCTGGCTACATGGAGTGCTGGCCTACATGGCATGCTGCCCCATGCAGGTGTGCTGGCCCGCATGGAGTGGTGGTCCGCGTGGAGAGCTGGAGCAGCAAGATGATGCAACAAAAGAGACACAGAGGAGAGACAGTAAGAGACACAGCAGACCAGGGAGCTGAGGTGGCACAAGAGATTGAGTGCCTCTCTCCCACTCAGGAAGGTCCCAGGATTGGTTTATGGTGCCTCTTAAAGAGAAGACAAGCAGACACAGAAGAACACACAGCAAATGGACACAGAGAGCAGACAACAAGGGTGGGGTGGGGGGTGGGGGGGATAAATAAATCTTTAAAAAAAAAAACATACCTTGGCATTAACATCCAAGAATTGGAATAAGAAGTAGGGGCATATCATAATGCCTATATTTTAAAAATCAAATTTCCCCTCAATTTCTAGTCATTCCATTTCTTCAAATTCCAGCCTTTATCTCAGTGCATTGAGAATGTAGATTCGAGCTTAAGCTCCTTTCCCTGGGACCACCACAAGCTAGAAAATGCTTACAGGGCAAAATTCATGATAAACATGAAGTTCACATCATGTGTTTCATTTCTTTCAAGGATTGCAGCCATGCAAATTCCTTCCTATTTTTTTCCCTTCAGAATCCAACAGTTATTTTCTCTTGTTACTTTTTGCCCAGCTTTTATAAATGCTATCATATAGTATAAGCTATTCCATTATAATCTCTCACCTTCCTTTTTGAAGGATGATTTTCACAGGATGTGAAATTCTAGGTTATTTTGAAGGTTAATATTCCAGTGTCTTCTGTCCCCATTGTTTCTTGTTGAAAAGTTAGCTACTAGGATTGTTTCTGCTTCTTTGAAAGTAATTTCTTTTTTTTTTTTTTTTTCTGGCCTCCTTTAATACATGCTCTTTCTCTTTAGTTCTCAAAGGTTTTACTATGAAGTGCCTAAGTGTGGATTTCTTTTTCTTTTTCTTTTTCTTGCTTCAGGCTTTATAAGTCTTCTCAAATCTATAGCTTAGAATTTCTTCATTTTTGGAAAATTCCCAGCCATTATCTTTTCAAATATTGATTCTGTCACATACTTTCTCTCTCTCCTCCCTTTCTAGGACTCCAAGTATTTGAATATTAAATCTTCATTCTGCAACCCATACTCTCTTATTCTCGCCTCTCTATTTTCTAATCTTTTGTATTTCTGTGCCTCTTGCTGGTTATTTTCTTCCATTCTGTCTTTCAGCATTGTCTAATCTGCTCTTTTTGTTTGATTGCTTGTTTTGTTTTGTTTTGTTTGTTTGTTTGTTTGTTTGTTTGTTTTTTGTGTTTTTTAAAAAACTTTTTTATTGAGACATATCATTCATACGTGAAAATACATAAACAGTAGGTATAAAGTAAAATTTGTGAACTCACAAAATAAACATGCATAACATGATACAGAGGTTCCATACATCACCCCTCCACCAACACTGTATTAGTCAGGATTATCTAGGGAAACAGAATCAACAGGAGATATCTATCAATAGTATGAGATTTTATAAGATTCCCACACATGACCGTGGGGATGCACAAGTCCAAGTTCCTCAGGAAGGCTGCAAACCAGGAGCTCCAGTGAAAGTCCAATGAAGGTCCTTGATGAGCTTCTGGGAGACTTTGGCTGTCCAAAGACGAGCTCGGAAATTCTCCCTGAATGCTGAAATCTTTTCCCCTTTTAAGGTATTCAACTAATTGGATAAAGTGTCACTCATTGCTGACAGCAATTTCCCTGATTGATGTAGATGTAATCAGTCATCCACCAAGTAAACTCACTGATGACTAAAGTCCATAAATGTCCTTGTATTACAATTAGTCCAGTGCTTGCTTGACCAAATAACTGGGCACAATTACCTGGCCGAGTTGACACATTGGCCTAATCATCACAAATACCTTGCATTGTTATGATACATTTGTACAAACTATGCAAAAGCATCATCAAAATATTACTACTACTATAGTCCCTATCTTACACTTGGTGTATTCTTCCCCCAAACCACCATATTTTTTTAAACAAATCAATTTTATTGATACATATTAATAAAGCATAATAATTTATGTAAAGTGTGCAATCAGTGGTGTTTGTTATAATCACGTAGTTGTGCATTTATCACTTCAATCATTGTTAAAACATTTTCATTATTTCAATGATAATAATAATAATAATAAACAAAAAACAGACAAACAAACAAGAAAATTCCTCACCTCTAAATCTCTCTCCCTGTTTCCCCTGCTGTACATAGCTGCTACTCCTGGCTATTCTTGCACAAGTATTTATTTGTTTATTAAGCAGTTTTTCTGAGATATATTCACATACCATATGTTCTATCCAAAGTGTATAACAATGACTTTTTTTTTAGCTGTTTAAAAAGACCTTTATTGTAAAATTGTAAAATAAGTAGGAAAATAGATTGAAAGAAATTACAAATTTTAAAAGAGAGTGCAAGGCCAGGTTAGATTTAATATAATTAATTATAAGAAATAAATAGCATAGGAACAAACTTTATAAATATAAATTATTCTAATATAATATAAATTAACTATAACATAATTCCAATTTTTATATTACAGCTTTAACTATTGGACATAACAATCTCTAAGAATGAAATAAATTATGGGTTTAGTTATTTAATTTCCATTTAGACCATAATTCTTTCTAAATAATCAGATTCCTATATCAGAATTCTTCACATCTTATTGGAATGAATTGCAGCAGATAACAATATGCCAACTCATAATTTTATGAGGCAAAAAAACCTCAAAATCTTGTTCAACAGTAGTCATGCTAAATCATTACTGATCCAGATGGATTATTTTAATTAACAAGTAGGCATAAGAAAGGGTTAAAGAAATGCTCTTAACCTTATCAGTTAATCTTTTCTCAGTTCTAGAATATTTGTTTCAAATTATATTTCTTAATTCTTTGCTGAAATTCTTATTTTTTTATTTTACTCCCTTGAACACATTAAGCATAGTTATTAAAAGTCTTATCTGATAATTATATTATCTGATTCCTTATGAGACTCATTAAAGCTTCTTTTGTTTCTCTTAATTTTCTAACATATTGGCTTATTTCCTCATGAGTTTCATTATTTTTATTGTGTTTGACATTGTATATAATAAAGTAATTTGAGTCCTAGAATGATGTTCTCTTCCTTGTGCAAGGATTTATTTTCAACTATAGTGTATCAATATAAATAATAAACATCACAGACACTGTACAGTGCTGTATTTTTAAGAATTTAATACAAAGAATATAATAATGATACTTAAAATATTTACACTAAATATATAATACAAATAAGCAAAGGATACAAAACTATAAATAAATAAGATGATTTGAAAAAAATACAAAAGAAGTACAAATAGGACATCTACATCTTTCCATATGTCAATATACAAAATTATTGGAATTAAAATATCAATAAACAATTAAATATAAGATTTCATATAACTGAAAAGAAAATTAGGGAACTACAAAACAGATCTTTGAAAACTGCCCAGATTGTAACACAAAGATACAAAGCAATAAAAAACATCCTAAAAGAAAGGATTTAAAAGAGAATAGAGTAAGAATGTCTTACATATGCATCTTATATGAATTTAAACAAAGAGTATAGAGAGACTGGATTATTGCAATATTTGAAAATATATTGGCTAACAAATTTCAAGAAGTGGTTAATTATATATTCATAAAATTCAAGTAGTACAAAAAAATTTTAAACAGGATAATTTTTTAAAAAACCCACAGACAAACACATGGTAAAATTGTAAATTACCAAAGTTAAAGAATGGAATTTAAAAACAGCTATTCAAAGAGAAATGAGTTGATATTTAAAAAAAAAATAACAGTTAGATTGACTAATAATTATTAACAATGTAAATCAGAAGACAGTGAAATAGTCTTTAAAATTGAATAAATATAACTACCAATATTAAAAATCAATGTATATTTAGTCAATACAAAAACTGACCAAGATTTTTACAAACAGAAATTTGCATTAAAATACATTTTAAAATACCACTGAAATAAATGAATCAGAAAGAGTCCAAAAAAACTAGTAGCTACAAGTACTCCCACAAAAAAGAAAACTTTATAATGGTTGTAATGATGACCTTTTCAATAACAACGCATAATAAAATTGTACACTTTAACCAAACTAATATCAACTGGAAGGTAAATATTGTAATAAAAGAAGATGGTTATTTAGTAGGCTAAATAACTTAAAACAAAACTGCACAAGTGAAAAATCAGTCTGGAAAACTATTAAAAGAATACAAGTTTATTTCATGAAATTATAGACTGAATTATAATTACGTTTAAAGAAATATAGAAAATGAAACTGTACAGTCATCTTGAAGCATAGTACAATTTAAGAATTTATGTTGTGAATATTATTAATAAAATAAAGCAAAATTTGCAAAAGAACTAATGAAACTAACAAAGCTATGCTAAATGTATCTATCTCTAAAGAAAAAATGTTGGCTATGCAGTGTATCCTGTTTTTAAATTTTTACTACAAACTGTGATCAAAAGGAGCACAAACTTATTACAGAAAGAGGACTGTGGGAAATGAGCAAAGCATTAAATGAAAGTGAGGCATTCTAAAATAGGTTATAGGATATTTAAAAAATATAGGAAAATTGAAATGTGAGTAAAAGAATTTGATTTAGGGCTTTGGCACAAGCACCTCCCTTGGGAAAGCTCATTATTATAAGAGAATGAAAATAAATACACAAACAGTTTTCAAATTCATATTTTTTCTGTATAAAAAGAACTTAAAATCTATTATCTTAGGATTATAGAGTTTGTAATATTTTCATATTTTTTATAGTTTTTTTTTTTTTTTTTTTTTTTTTTTAAGGAAGCAAAATGCATAGTAAATGCAGCCTGCTCCTTTAATTTGGAAATGTGAGTTCTGGCTTGACAAGAAACACAAACCCAATAACTGCAAATGACTCAATAATTCCTAGTTTGTGGAGACTTAATTGAAGAACCAATATTTATAACTACTGAGAAAGAAAGAATTACTGAGCTATGTTACCTTTTGTGGTCTTCAGAAAACATTGCAGCAAAGTTAACAAAAAGTAAAAAAAAAAAAAAGTAAAAAAAAAAAAAAAGAAAGAAAACAAAACACATTTCAAACAGATGTTGAAAAGAAACATTTGAATGGAAGTGAAAACTTCTGGGAAGACATACACTGGAGGTTCTTTACTTTATCAGATCATTTATATGATGAGATAGGAAGAGGAGAGTCTGCATCTTAAAAGGGTGGTAAGGAATTCTCACTACATGCACTATTTTATCATAGCATGAATTAATCCAATATAAATGCCAAAGACTTCAAAAAATACATGTAATATATGCATATGCCTATACGCTTATCTGGGTTTGACTAAACAGGAAGATATGTTAGAAAAAGTTTAAACTTTTTAAAGAAGTGTTATGTTTGAGTAGAAGTTGTTAATAAGATGTTTATGTTTATGTTATAAATTTGAACGCAGGGAGGTCTCAAAGACACATCTGTTTTTTTAATGTATAAATAGAGATATTATGAATTCAGATTGAGAAAATTAAATTATTTTTATAATCATACATATAAAGAGATGTGAAATACACAATTAAATATCAAGTGACAAAATTCTTCTATGCCTTCCGTCCTGTAATCATAAAAGTGTATCAATACAGTTTTTTTAAGGTGGAGAGGATGTTTAGGGAGAGGAGTGTCATGGTGGGGAAAAGGAGTTAAAGAAGTTTGCCATATAGTTAAAGAAATAGAACATTATGGGCTAGCTAGGTATCCTGTATGAAATAAACATCAGATAAAACGGAACCCTGGGAAAAAAGGAGAATACTTCCTGTTTTATAACAATGGAGTTTGTATCATTATCAAGAGTAGATAAGGTGGATTCCACCACAAACACTTGCAAAGGAATGATAGAGCCTGCATGAGAAAGGAACAAAGGGGAAGAAATTTATTGCTTGGTATTGCTTTTTTGTTGATGTTTCAATTTGTTAGATTATTGGTTGATGGTTTCATTTGGGAGTGGTAATTTTGAGGAGATTAAAAATAATCTGGATAACTGAAGAATTATCTTTTAACAATAAATGTTTAAGGAGACCTAATGAACCTAAATCAATTTAAAAGGAAATCTAATCTTAGGATTCACATATAAAAACAAAGGCGAACTAGTATCTGGCACATACTAGCAATTGTGTAGTTCACAACATACTTACTAAAAATGGTACATTTGAATTTTGTGTCAATTTGAAATATTCAAACAGTGAAATTGAAGAGTTACCAAAGACTCACTTAATGCTCACCACACATAATACATATCTCTTCCCAAATTTAAAATGTCTTTCCATTAATTATCTATAAAAGTTTTATAATTGTGTCTCCATGGAATACAGCTAATGGTTTCTTAAGACTCTTTTTTTTCCCCAAATTTTAGCTGTATTTTAATTTACTTTCAGTTTCCCCAAAGTCAGTTCATGGTTCTTATTCCAACTTAGATGAAGTACATGCATTGAGTGATCTCATTTCAGTCACTTAGCATGCTTCAAATCTTCAAAATAAATGCAAAATATTCAGTTAATCAAATGAATCAAGATAGTTATGAATTAAAATATTTTTAAATGATTGGTTGCAAATTTGTTAGAAACTCCATTTTCTTAGAAAAACTCCTTGATGTTCAAAACATGCAGAATGCTAAAATTAGAAGTATTTAAGTGTTGAGGACTCATGTCCTCACCAAAGGGATGTTCAGGTCCCAATCCCTGATCCTGTGAATGAACCCATTTGAAAATAGGACCTTTGAAGATGTTATTAGGTAAAGTATATCCAAATTAAATGCAGGTAGACCTCAGTCAAATTTGGCTGAAGTCCTTAATAGCAAATGAAATTGGACACAGAGGGATCAGCCAGAAGCTGGAAATCAATGGAAACTGGCAAAAGAAGGTGAAGATGCCACCATGTACATTGCCATATGATGGAAAAGCCAGGGAACCCCAGAGATTGCCAGTCAGCCAGAAGATATAAACCCCTGGAAGAATCAAGCCTTCTACCCTCTGAAATCATGAACCAATAATTCCTGTTGTTAAGCCAATTCATTGTATGGTATTTTCCAGCTCCATTGTGTTGCATTTGGTCATGACTTGTTAAGGCTAATGAAATATGAGCCATTATTGAGCCAAGGCCTTAATAGGAATTGCATAATTCAGCTTGCTGTCTTACTCTTGCTGTCCATTAGTCGCTATGAAAGGAACATGCCCTGGAAAGCCAGAGAATGAGAAATGCTTGGAACAGAATTGGATTCATTCCACAACCTGTAGACAAGCTCGGCAGAGTCAGAGCCAACCCAGAGACTTGTGAAGGGAAAAAACAAAAAATAGTTTACTTGTAAACCTATCAGTTTTGGGGTGGGTTGTTTCACAGCAGTATTGTGGCAATCACTGACTAGCAGAGTGAATATTCTCTCAACTATACTGAAATAATTTATGAATGAATGAACACATATAAATTTAAAATAGCATAAATTGTATACCATAATCAATGGTTAAATAAAACATGGTTCATTCTTTTGAAGATAACTATGGAGTTATTAAAAATTCTACTTTCAGTTTTTTTAAAATTTTAATCTCTGTTTTAACAAAATAATAACATTTTCAAAAATAATACAGCTCATTGTACAAAGTTAATCTAGGTAGCGAATTCCAAAGAAGAACAAAATAAACCATTCACATGCAAAAATAATTAATATTCCAGAAAGGTATCTATGTAGATAGACAGATACAAATAGAAAAATGTTTTTTATTACATATTTCAAATGCTGATAGTATATATTGACTTTCTTTTATGACATTAGGTAATTTGCACAAAAACTCACCAAAAATTTTTCCATTCTGATTTTTATGTTTTGTGATTGTTTTTGCATTGTCAAGTTTTACTGAATTTGCATTCCATTTTGCAACTATTTTTCCCACAATTTAGACTTAAGTAGATTAAATATTTATGACCAGTCCTTTTATTAAGACTTCATTACAGACTTCTTTATTTTAATTCATTGTTCATCTGAATTTCCTCCTAAACAGTCATGAGTGCATTATTACACTAGTTCTTTCACATTTTAGAATGCATATCATTTATTTCTGCAATTGAATGATATATTAGCTTACAGTAATTCTATCATGATTCATACTTTCATTCAAATCTGTCTCAATTGTCTTCTGTCATTGAATATTTCTTTTCAAAAATTTAAGGCCAATTGGAGATTTTTTTTCTTTTTATAGGTCCCTAGTCTTTTCTGCTTAAAAAGTTCTTTGTTTTCACTTAAATTGCAATATTTGCAAAAATTTATATAGACACTATCATGTTAAGTATTCTGAATCAACCATTTTCTGGAATATGATTTAGCTTTTCAATACAAAGATTTAGTTCTTCCTTTATTTCAAATTTTGTTTTTATGAATTTTTTTCTTCTATTTGTTGAGTCCCTCAACAAATTTTAATGACATAGAAAATAGTTTATAATAAAATTGTAGGGAAAAAATTGAAGTTATAAAACTCGATGATAGAAAAGACATTTGCGGAGAAAAAAAATAAGAAGAAAAGGAGATTGTGTAGAAATACATATTCAAGTAATTCAGTGTTCATAGTGGGTTGTCATGGATAATTTCTGTTTACATCTCTTTCCTCACAATACATTCTTTGTTTGTTTTATTTTGTTGTAAATAATTACCTTTGGATACTCATAAATAAAACAGGATAAAACATAGCCTGCTTAGGGTTCAAAATTCTGTTCAAGCTCTTGTTAAATGATCTTGGGAAACTTTCATAGCCTCTTTCAGATGACTTCAGAGTCAGTTTTCTCCTCTGTAAATTGAAGATAAGAACTATTCAACAGAGGTATACGAATTAAATGAGATAAAGTAAAGTGTTAGGACAATATCAGCAGATAATCATATCCAATAAAATATCTCTCACTCATTGTTTTTTATGACTCCATTTCTACCACCTTAGTCTAAGCAACCATCCTTTATAGTAGAATTTCATACATTGTTGGTGGGAATGTAAATGATACAGCCACTTTGGAAAACAGTTTGGCAATCTCTTGGGAAATTGAATATACACTTACCATATGATGCAGCAATTTCATTCCTAGGTTTATACCCAAGAGAAATTAAAATGTTTATGTGAATATCTATTGAAGTTTTATTCATAATACCCAACAACCAGTGAATGAATAAGGAAAAATGTTATATCCATATATTGAAATATTATTCAGCATAAAAAAGGAAAAATCTACCCTGCCAGTACGTACTACAACATGTGTGAAACTCAAAAGCATTATGCTAAATGAAAGAACCCAAATACAAAAGACTTAATATGGTATGCTTTATTTTATATGAAATATTTAGAGAAGACACAACTGTAGAGAATGAAAAGTAGACCAGTGCTTGCCTAGTGCTGGGGATGGAAACAGGGATTGACTGCATATGGGTACAAGGGAATGTTTTCACATCATGGAAGTGATCTAAAACTAAATTTTGATGATGGTTGCAAAAATGTACAAATTTACTAAAAACCATTAAGCAGTAATAGATGTATTGTATGATATGTAAATTATACCTCAATATAAAAAAAAATTAACCTTAAAAAAGAGACATACAAAATATAACCTCATTTTTATTGTTAGATTCAAAAGACATGAAATTAAATTTAAATAAATGCAATCTGAACAAATATAAACAACAAAAACAGGAAAAAGAATAACAAAAGCTGTACGCATTGTTTATTGAGCATATGCATATAAGTAATATAAAGAATTGCTATTATGCTCATAAAAGTTTTTATTTTTCTGTAATTGTATGAAACAAAAAGTTATGATGCCATAAAACATTCCCTATATTAAATGCACACTTTAAATGAATACTGTATATATCAATACAGTGATATAATGGGACAAATGAAATTGATATGAATTCAATATTCCCAAATATCAATATCTATGTTTATATTATTATCTATATCTGAATTTCTATTAATTTTTCAACTACATGAGAGAAATAGAAAATTCTTATGGAAAAAAATATACATACAAGAAGAACCAGGAAAATTCTGAAAATGTATTATGGGTTCAGGTTTACCAAATATTAAGAGGTTTTATTAATCCAGTATAAATAAATGGGGTAATGGCTCATGGAAGGACTGCAATTTCAAAGTAATAAAATGGAAATCCAGAGGTAGATCAATAAATCTGAAAACTTTAAATATGATAAAGCTGACATTTCAAATTCATGTTAATAAAATTAATTATTCTATGAATGGTTTTGAGACAAGTTACTGTCATTTGGGAAAAAGACTATATCCCTACATCACATTTTATTACAAATTTTAAATTTCAGATGCATTCAATGATCCAAAACCCAACAAACCATAAAATAAATGTTAATAAATTGTATTGAATTAAAAATGTATGACTGGAAAAAATACAATAAGCAATCTCAAAAACACATGACACTAGTAAATAAATATATATAGTTACATCATAGACACCCAGTTAATTTCCACAATATATAAAGTCTTTACCAAATCAATAAGAAAAAGACCAACATTCTAACAGAAAAGTGGGAAAGTATTGGAAGAGAGGTCAAAGAAATGGAAACACAATTGGCCTAAAAATATGAATAGATGTTCCACTTCACTTATAGAAACAGAGATACAAAATAATACCACAAGGGACATTTTTTAGTTGTCTTTTTTTATTATTCTTTTTGTTTATTTTTATGGGGTGGTATTTTTAAAAAATCATTTAACTTGGGATGGAAATGAAGCAATATAAATATATATAAATTTTTTTTATAGATACTTACTATGTATTTTTAGACACTATGTTGGAAAGTGTGTGGGGAAACAAGCATCCTGGTATGTTCCTGGTAGAAATGTAAATTTGTACACAGCAACTGTGGAGACAATTTAGTATCACCTATCAAAACTGTATTTGCATAAACCTCCCAGCAAGTCAACTTCTAGGATTATATCTTAATATATACTCGCATATATGGTCTGTTGTATACTTTAATACATGCAGTATAACCTTGTCTACAATAGCAAAATATGGGAAATAATCTAATATCTTTAACATATACGAGGGAATAACATGCAGCTACACAAAAATATGAAGCAGATCTATATAAGCTGAAATAGAATCATCTCCAAGACAAATTCTGTTTTGTTTTTAAAAGTACAGATCAGTTTGTATATTGTACAGCCTTTAGTATGCCTGTGTGCGTGTGTGTGTGTGTGGAGGTGGGGGGTTATATGTGCTTGTAATTAAATCAAATATCTGTATTACCTCTGGAAAGATATGAAAGTAATTGGCTAGTGATTGCTGCTAATTAATGAGACTGGTTGTCTTAAGGACAGGAATCCTCAGGCCATCTACTTTAAGATTTATAATTTTTTGACTTTTGAATTTTATGACCTTACCTGTTCATGTAAATAAAATTAAAACAAAGCAAAACAAAAAAGAATGAAATATACTTTTAATTTTTTTTCAATTTTTAAAGAAGATTTAGATTACATAATGTTACATTAAAAATATGGGGGATTCCCATATGCCCCACTCCCTCCCCCTCCCACACTTTCCCATATTAACAACATCTTTCATTAGTGTGATACATTTGTTACAACTGATGACCACATATTGAAGCATTGCTACTTACCGTGGACTATAGTTTACATTATAGTTTATACTCTGCCATGCACAATTTTATAGTTATGACAAAATGTATAATGGCCTGTATCCATCATTGCAATGTCATGCAGGGCAATTCTAATGTCCAGAAAATGCCCCCATGTTAAGTGCAGATATGTAATAATATTTAAGGTATACATTTAAGTGACTCAAGATTCAAAACTTTGCCTAATGCATATGTATATCTGTTTTTAAATCACATATAGGCATACATTTATATATTTATTTGCATTTGTGTAGAACATTTCTGGAATGATATACTCAAATAAAGTGTTGTAAGGATTACCTCAGAGAGAGCCCAGGGAATGAGGTTTAATTGTGGAAGGACTTACTTGTATATTTTTCCTTTTGTTATTGTTTGAATTTTTTTTTCAAAAGAAATGAAGGTAAATACTAAAAATGTCCCCATTTTATATTTTATATACTTCAAAAGGACTAAGACGTTTTTATTTTCTAATAAAGCTTTACCTATAACACTCCAATATACATTTCTTTTCTCTCATTATCCCATTATTTTGTTTTTACTTTCAACTCTGAATCTCATTCCTTCTGGTGGAGATTTAGTTGCTACTGGAGAACTATGACTCCTCCATAATGATGTACCAAAGTGCAAGGTTTACTTTTTTTGCATGCTGAGGAAGTTTGGGGTTATGATTGGTTGAGAAGGTAACCAACACTAGTAAGGTTCTTTGTAGTGCAATTGATATTATACAATAAATATGCATAGATTCAAGTAGATAAAAGACAAACTTAATTAAAAATAAAATGTTTCCAGAGCAACATATAAAAAGTGGCTTCTTTGCTCAAAAGCATCCTATGATCTTCAAAGAGAAAAAAAGGACCATCAAGGTAAATCCAAAATCATTTAAATTTTAGCATGAGTTGTTTATATATGCAAAATTCATTATCATAATCAGTTTGAAATGGACAACAGTTCGTTATTTTGGCCTTAATCATTTTGAAATCTGTTTCTTTACCACTTGTTTCTCAAAGTCAAGCAGAATAATAAATTCAATATCAAAAGAACTTGAACTGCATCAGAAATACCATTGTTCTTAATGGAGACATCTTTCTCATAAAATAAAGATAAGCTCTGTGCCTGGATAGTGCATATGCAGATACAATGAATTAATCAGATTCAGACAGGCAGGAAATCACCTCCATGGCTTGTTTTAATATATTTGGCAAATTTACATCCTCTTTATCCTTGTGATTTGCTATCATAAATGGGGCTAATCTGATTGCATACTTCAGCATCATCCATATTATAAATTAAAAATCAGCCCCAGGATGTTGCTCACCCATCCAAACAGAAGTACAGGCAAAATGGTGCCTTTTGTTTTATGACTTCAAATATTTTAATAAAATAATTGTTATTGTTTTATAACATTCCTAAATCATATAACAATAATTTTATATGACCATTATATCAATCCTATATGGTTAAATTCCTTTGCTAAGGAACTTTTCCCACTTTTTACTTCTTAAATGCATTTATAATGAGCTTTGGTGCATATTTGCATTTGCAGGGGGAATAAAAGTAATAGGCTTGCTTCTCTCATCTCAAATATGGTCCCATCCTTAACTTTTTCCCAAAAGAGGAAAAACTATTTATTGGCTTCAGTTTTCACAAACCAGCCATGCAGCCATATGTGCCGGTTGAAATATTTATTTTTCTGACCTTGGACCAGTTTAGTAAAGATGAATCCTCTTATGGTTGACAAAATAAACTTTTTTTAAAATGAAACTTTTTTATTTGCTGACACTGCACAACCTAGTACAGGACTCTTTTGAAGACTGTGGTTTTACAAAGGCTGAAAAACTGGTGACATGATATACAATGGCAAACAAACAAAATAATTCTTTGGAAACATATGCCAATAAACTTTTAAAAGATGGTTCACTTATTCAGAACAGTCTTAAGATGGAATGACTTATCAGATCACTTAAAAATTCCTCCGGTTTAAAAATAATATGTTCTAACACACCTTTCAGCAGACCAATACCTTAGAAACTTCCTTCTACTGTCCATCTAAAAGATGTAACAGTGCCCAAATCTGCAACCACAGGTATTAGTAAACAACAAAAGGATTGAAAATATGTAATAAAAACAACAAAGAAATGCATATAGAAATAAAGTTTTCATAGCTAGTAAACATACCTTGGAGCACTCGAATCCACACAAGAAAAATCCAGTGGAGGAGATTTCATACATGAGGGGACCAATCAACTCTCTAGGGAATACTGAAGTCATTCTACAGAACAATTATTTTATTGAACTTCTAGAGAATATAATTAAACAAACATTCCAAAAGGACAAGTATATTTAAACAAATATTCCAAAAGGACAAGAAACCTGAAATAGTCAAAATTTGTCTCAGAATCCTTATGCGCATCCTTCCCTTCCCTCAACCTTTTCGTCACTCTCACATACACCATAGAGTTGCTATAAATTCTTCTCCATATAAATAAAGGCTCTTCTTTAGATATCCTCAAAGCTAACTTACTCTCACTTGCCTCAAGTATGTGCTCAAACCCCATTTCCAAGAGGTCTTTTATAATCCACTGTGATGTTTTGGAAGTATATACCCAGAAAAATACATTCTTAAACTTAATCCATTCTTGTAAATAGGACCTTTTTGTTAATTTTTTTTTAAAAAGATACTTCGATTACATAAATGTTACACAAAAAAATATAGGGATTTCCAAATGTCCTGCTCCCCACACTTCACACACCCTCCCACATAAACATCCTTCATTAGTGTGGCACATTCATTGCAACTGATAAACGCATCCTGGGGCTTTGCCACTGAGCGTAGAGCATAGTTCACATTGTAGTTTACACTCTCTGCCACACAATTCTGCAGGCTATGGGAAGATATATAATGGCCTGTAGCATACATTAGAGCGTACCCTCTTATACAGTGTCTAAGACAACATAGATATACTATCACTTGCCTTAAGAATAGGGTTTCTACCTTGTTTGACTTTATATCCCCAGGACCTGCCTCAGCTCCTAACACATATCAAGAGCTCAGTAAATGATTATTCAATACTGAATTATTGCCTCAAAATGTCTGAAAACCTTAAAATAAGAAAGAAAGCTACTATAATTTTTATAAACAGAATTAATCTGGACAGGCCACACTTTTGGGTGACAATGTTGGAAATAATAATAAAAAAAATGAAATGTATCTAGGAAATGTATTCTTGATTTCTAAATGAAGTGAACATTAAAATTATTCAAAATTTTTAATTTCTCGGAAATGTAATTTATTAAATAGCTTCAAACTCGTACCTTAATAATAAAAATCCATTTAGAAGTTCAAGACAAAGTTGGTAACTCAAGGGCAAACTTTGTTGCCTAAACTAATTTTAAAAGATGTGCTTCATTCACTGGTGATGAGGATCCAAAAAAGACATATTGAGATGTGAGTGTTCATCAAAATCCCCTCTTTGTTCTTTGTTCTTCCCTCCATTTACCCTTCTCGATCCCCCAAGAAAACTGTGCCCTTGTCAGTCCACTCTTTCCATTTTTATATAAGGACTTTAGAGAATGAGTGGAGAGAAATAAGACTGAAGAAGCAAGAGGAGAATTGAGATACAGGAATCTTTATAAACTGAAGTTTGGGCAGTTTTGGTGGAGAGAAAGGATGAAGGATTCTGAAAAGAAGAGGTTTCTTAGAAGCTGTCAGCTTGTGAGCAAATTAAGAGAGGAAAAAGGCACACTTTTGAAAGGATTTTTGTGAGTCATGAATTTGATTGAAATTTAAAATTATTTGAGAGATACCGGTTAAGTTAGTATCACATTGCAATTACCTTTTTTATAAACTGTGTTTTTTTCTTAATGCGATATGATGCTAATACTGAGTTACAGGGGTTACTGAGATGACAGTTAAAAGAATACTTAATGGATCAGACACATGATTTGCTAAGGAAAAAGAGCTCTATAATTTATTAAGAATCTTAATTCATACAAACCACTAAACTATTTGTAAATATGTTGTTTTTGTTTTTAATATTCATAGCCACCCTGTGATTGTAAATGCATAAACTGGACTTACAGTTGAAGTACTTAGCTCAAACAGGCAAGTAATAGACACTACTAGTAAAAGACTCAAATGCTGATATCTTATTCTGAAGTTTGTGAGCTTTCTGCTACATCCTCTAACTCTTATTTAAGGCACAGAAACAATTATGCTAATGCAACAAACCAATCACAGATCCTAATAAAATATAAAAAGCAAACAAAAATTTCTTCTATTTGGACTGGATTTATTGCAAACTTTTGACATTTCAATATAAGATTGAAAATGTTTTATTTGCTGAGTAAAAATTAACATAGTGATAAGCAAATTATTTCAGAAAATGCCTGTTTTAAGGTATCTCCTTTTATAAATAAGTTATCTGTTTGATACCACTCCCACTCTCAGCTAGTCCATGATACAATTGAATACATTGTAATGTTATAGAAATAGTCTCCCTTCATTTATTTCCAGATACCTATAATTGATCCAGAAAGCAGTTGATGTATTTGAAATGAAGCTGGCAAGTGGAAAATGAGTGGGCAAGGAGTTGTTTTCTTCATCCGCTTGCCTCTTGGCTGGCCTAATTAAATTTTGTCTAGTCTCAAAATCTCCAGCAGTAAATGCTCTTGTTATTCTGAAACACTAAACATTTTCACTGAAATCCTATTCAATTTATAATGGAGTCTTTGGAAAATACTCCACAAATATAAATAAATAAGAAATATATTCTCAGCTTCCAGATCACTGTAAACATTATAAGATCATGACATTTGTTTTCCTCTGCTATTTTCAAACATAATTATATCAGTTTATACTAAACAAGCCATTAAATCACAGTAAGAAAGGTCATGGGGTGAATTCTGTTTTATGATGCTTTTATATACAATAACAGTCAATTTTGAAATCAAATGTGCAAATGATTAAGGAAATAAGACCATATGAGGAAGAGAATTCAATATAAATATGAAATGTTGATTTTCCATATAATCAATAAGATCTTTAAAGGTAAATATTTATGGTTCCAAATAAATATTAAAATAATCTAATATAATGTGGCTGTTTATCTTGATTGGAAGATACATAAGGAGAAAATTGATAAAAACTGAAAAGGAATTTTTTGGTAATGAACGTAATTAAACCCTGGAATGTGCTACTGGAAAGATTTTAAAACAAAAAAAGTTTCCCTGTCTGAAATTGTTTCAATGTGATCAACCCACAAATATGTATCCTGCTCCTGTTGCATAATATAATATAATATAATATAATATAATATAATATAATATAATAT
>JAKSZT010054416.1:14431939-14464870 GCA_026826555.1 Tolypeutes matacus
ATAATATAATATAATATAATATAATATAATATAATATAATATAATATGTATAATATAATAAGTATAATATAATATACACAAGAAAAAGCACTGAACCTGCCCTCACAGAACTGCAGTCTAACTGGGATACTTGTGTATAGGCACATAAAATGATTAATAAATCCAAGGGGTAAACATAAGGCAAATAACTAAATACATGTAAAATTTAAATGGCAAGAATAATTACTGGTGGGGGCAGGGAAGAGTCTGAAAGAATTTAAAGTGGAATTTATTTATGAGTTGGATATATAAAAACAGGGAAGAGGTAAATCTATATAAGGGAAAGAGCATGTAAAACAGAATGAAATTAGGAAAGCACAAGGCATGAGACAGTAACTTGCCAGGTATTTCATCCAAGAACATTTGTATGTGAGAATAGTTGGAGATAAAACTGAATAAATAGCTTGAGACCAAGCTGCAAAGATCCTTGAATGCCAGGGTAAGGAGTAAAATTTTTTCTGTAGTCAGTAGGAAATTATATGACCAAAGCGATGTTTCACGAAGATTAATTTTATAAGACTGGACATTGTGTTGAGAAGAGTGCGTAGTTAGGAAAAGTTAAGGTAAGAAATCTGGAAAAAATACTACCTAGGAAATTGTAGTAGATACTGTAGTTGAGTTGTCAGATATATTTTGAATCTTCCTTCTTTCCATTTCCTCTTCCTCTACCTGAATCCAAGCCATAATTACTCTCACTTGAACTACTGCAAAAGCCTGCTAACTGGTCTTCCCACACCCACTCCATCTGCTTTCCATGCAATCTGTTTTCCACATGCAGCCAAAATCATCTTTTTGAAATGCAAATCTGATTATATCATTTCATTGCTTAAAACACTTCAATGCCTTCCTATTGCTTTCAAAGGACTAATACTTTGCCATGGTTCACAACAGGCTACTTCTCCAAGCTCTAGCTACAACAACTTTGTCTCGTACTTAGGATGTTCTGTCCTCTTTCCTTTGTACCTTTGCACGTGCAGCTTCTTGGTCTGTAAAGATCTCCCTTCCCACACTTGCCTCTCATCTTCCCTTCAACTCTCAGCTCAACAGTTACTTTAACAGAGAAGCCACCCGCTGCTTATTTTATAATCTTAGGACCCCAGTGCACCTTTTCTTCCTTCATAACACTTATCTCAATATAAAGTTGACAATTACTTATATGATATCTGTGATTAATGTCCATGCCCCACACTGGAGTGTCTAGGGTCTCAGACTGTATTGCAGAGCAGGAACTAATCAGTATTTATGTAACTATTAATTTTCCTGAATCAATTCCAGGCACATGAAGCTCCATAAGCCTACAGACCATGTCAATTTTGATTCAACATTATAGCATCAAGAATGAATGAATGAATGAATGAGAAAAATAAGAAAATCAAGGCAGGGGAATCATTTTCTTTAAAGGCTATACTAAAAAAGAGCATTATAATGTTTTGTATATTGTGGTAGGAGAATTGACAGGAAGTAATGAGTGCAAACACAAAAGAGGGGTACCTACCTGTGGTGGTGAATTTCGTGTGACAACTTGTCTAGGTTATGGTGTCTACTTGTTTGATCTAGTACTGGCCTGTTTGTTAGTGTGAAGGTATTTTGAAACGGGATTCGCATCTATAACCAGTTGATCATATCTACAATCAACAAAAGAGATTACCCTGAGCAATGTGGGAAGTATCCTCATCCAATCAGTTGAAAGTCTTAAAAGCCAGAACGGAGGACTTCAGAAGAGGAATTCAGACTCAACTTCAGCATTAGTCTTGCCAGGATTTTTAGCCAGCAAGCTTTTCCTGAGGAATTCAGATTAAGAACTTGGGCATCACTTTTATTAGAGTTTCCAGCTTGTGGAATTTGCAAGTACTCGTTGTTGCATGAGCCAAGCCTTTATCATAAATCTTTTTGTTGGTTCTGTTTCTCTGCAGAACATTGACTAATACAAAAGCCCAGCTTAAGAGGTTTAGTTTAGAAAGGGGGTAAAATAACTATTCCTAGAAGAAGTGGTATCTGAACTTGGGACTTAATAATTAGAATATAGGTCTCCAGAAAATAGAATGAGGGTAGAGAATGGAAAACTGAGGGTTAATCTGTACAAAATTGGTAAAAAAAAAAAAAAAAAAAAGGTTGATTGTAAATCTTTGGAAATTAATGGAAATAGAGCACATCATAGTGTTTTTGACTAGCAGAGCTGTTTTGTGGGTATGACTGGTTGAAAGGGAAAGTCTAAGGACATGTATATTACTAGAAGGAAAGCTAAAAACTGTAATATGAAACTGCATAACATATTGAAACCTCATGTAAAATACAAATATGGGTAATATTGCATACATGAGACTGTTTTTACAAAATATAAACACAAATAATCTAAAGAGATGGAAACAGAATAGCAGCTATGTATGGCAGGGGAAGCATAGGGAGAATAAGAGGTGATGAGGTTTTTTGTTTGTTTGCCTGTTTTTTTGTTTTTTATTAATATTATTGTTAGAATAATGAAAATGCTCTAATAATGATCGAATGATGAATGCACAACTCTGTGATTATACCAAATACCATTGATTGTACACTTTAGATGGATATATGCTTTTAATATGTGTCAATACAATTGGCTTGTTTATTAAAAAAAGAATGAATAGGATTTAGCCACATAAAGAAGAAGGGAAACAGTCATTACTCACGAAGAGAATAGCATAAGCAAAGACTCAGAGATAGCATGATATATGCAGGAAACTCTGAGGCAAGAACCTGAAACAGTGGGCTATCTTGAGTGATGAACACACACCAAGCCCAGGGAGAGTAACTTCATGTTCAGAATACTTACTGTTATAGGTTTTGTATCAAACCCTATTAAGTCATCCTCTCAAAGACACTTTAATGCCTTAAGTGTTAGGGAGCAATTCCCTCTCATGTGGAGTAAAGAAAATACTGAAGAGCTTCAAAGCCTGCTCCAAAGAAATATTCACCCTAGGCCTCAAAGGGGACATTCGGCTAAGTGTCACAAAATGAGTCTTAAAGCCCACCTCTACAAGTTCTACCCATGTGGTCTAGTGCATCACTTTTGAATTTGAGGAGACCTCTACAGAGGTCTTCACAGAAGACTTTGACCTTCAGCCAAAACAGAAGAGAGCCATTTGTAAAATCCTCCTCCTTAGATTTTAAAATAATCACACTATTTAAGATAATTAATATGATGTAAGTAATGAAATCTACCAAAATCTTTTGATGTGAAAAGATCAGGTGTTCAAGGAACAAAACCTTTATTGAAGGAACAAAGAAGAGAAATCTGTGAGGAAGATCAAGAAGGAATTTTCAGATGGGTCCAAAGAAGTCAAGCAAGTAAAAAGTTTTGTGGAGACAGGAAGTCAGAAGTTAACTGGAAGGATAAATAAACCATGAACAATACCCTTTGAATTTTGCCTTAGAATTTTGAAGGGCGTAAATTAAATGGTCCAATCCTCTGTAATAATTATCCAAGGATGTTTGAACTCATACTTTCTTTTTCTGGGCATTTACTTCCTAGTAGTAAGTAGAGGTATTTGGCATCCTTGAATTAACTCTAAGCACTGTAATGGATCTTGAGTATATATTTATTGGTCTCTCATTCATTCATTCATTCTTGAATGCATTTATTTATTCGATAAGCACTTGATTATGTGTTTTGTTAGCTAGGCACAGGAGATGCAAGGGGACAAAGTGTCCCGCCTCGCATAGAATAATTTACAATCCTTGAGGAAAGACAAGTTAAGCCAAATAATTACACATGCAATAGTAAAGCTGAAACTCTTGTAAGTGCTCAAATTTGAGGTATACCGAATATAAAATATAAATTAGGGGGATTTAATTTAAACTGGTTAGTCAAATAAAGGTCCATTGAAATTAAGAACAGTTAAGTTTTAAACCTTTTTGATATGCCTTAGAACACTTCACCATTTATTATAAAGTCATACGAACCATTTTTAATCCTAAGAGTAGATAAATAAAAGAGATCTTAAAATGGCCTCACTTGCTGTTGATAAGAACTCAGTTGAACTGATTTGAACTGGATCTTCTACAAATTAGTTGAATGACTTTGAACATATCCTTAAACTTCTTAATGTGTCTCCTTATTTATAAAGTGGAGATATTCCAAGATCACAGGAATTAGTTAAAATAATCAGTATGGTAAGTATTGGGTGTTCTATAATTGTGATGTCTGTTGGATTTGGATTTGCTGTGAAGTCATCTCAGAGATGTTCAAATAGGTATATTATTGTTAAATTGACATTAAATAGGTGCTATTGAGTTAAGGGATGTTGACAAACATATTGTAGGAAAGCCCTGGCATGAAAGAAGGATGATAATGAAACTTATATAGAGGGTTTAATTTGGCTACTTCCAAAGAGTACAGTAACATTTCAATTTAGCTTTGAAACAAGAGGGCCCAAATGTTTGATGCAAGTTTCCAGAAATATTTAACCCTGGGAACGGAAATAAAACCTACATCTTTGAATTTGGGGCAATTATGCTGTCTCCCTAAATTTCATTTATCTTCTATATTATATAAAAAAGATTCTTCTCATTAGGAAATTGAAAAAGTATATCAAATGGCAATGCAATTACATTTTGTCCTGACAGTTGTGGCTGTTTTATTTAATGAGGGCAGAGTAGACCAAAAGCTCAGTTCTTTGAAAAATGCACTGTCATTCTTTTTATTACAAAATTTTAAAACTTGTTTCAGTTCTTCCAACCTATGTGCTATATTATAGCTTTAAAATCTGGACCTGTAATGCAGGTTAACTCACTTTTCTCTGAACAACGTCATTCTCACTGGTTGAGGGTTTTGAAGAGACTTCTATTTGAAAAGTATACAGTGCACATCTGGCTGAATCTGTTTTATGGTTGAATTAATCTGAGAATAAACCCGCTCCATATGGTATCCCTCAACAATATTAGTTTATGTGGAATTTTAAAAAAGGAAAAATGGTAAGAAAAGAATAACATGGTCCTCCCATTATGTCAGTTACTGTACTAATGAATATCAGAAAAATATAGTCTGCATCATTTTTGCATATCTGAATTCATTGTATGCCCACAGGACAAATATTACTTTGTTAAGAGCTTATCAGGTTTCATTTTCTTCAAAATTTTAGCTAAGTCAAACTTAAAATTAAAAGTAAAAGTAATAAAAAAAAATCCCACCGTGTTTGCATGACACAGAATTAATGGGGCAGTTAAGGGAGTGAATTAATGTGCCATTTAATAGTACTTAAAAGAATTGTAGGCAATGAACACATCAATTTGAAAGTAGAAAGAAAATAAGGTCTTAATAGAATAACTCTCGATTCATTTGTTTCATCACCATTCTTTGAACCATAGCAGCTATAAATTAAATGTAACAGTCATGTCTGTACTGTAGCAATAAAGATTTGGCAGAAATAGTGTAAGAAAGAGAGAGAGGGTTAAGCAGGGACCTAGGACCTCTCAATCCCAAGCATTTAAATGTCCAGGCATTTAAATGGGCACTTCATGTCCCAGAAAGCAGGTATGTGCTCGGAGAACAAGTTCAGTCGCCATTCCACATGGTCTAATCTAGTTCAGGATTTAGAAATCAAAGATCCAGCTGATATCCAAAAGTGTATATTTACTTACCTTGTTCTCTGTTAATATATAGTCACATTAGGAATTTAGCACAGGATTTGGGGCATGTGAGTCCTATCTAAATATCATCAAAATGTAACTTACCTTTATATGCATGTTTTTGCCAAATCAGTATACAGGAAGCATATCAAATGTGGTTAGGAAGGAGTTCATTTCAGTAAGAAGGCACTATGGATTCAGTTGAGTATAGTAATAATAATAATAAATTTTAAAATAAAGTCTATGTTTACATATCCACCACATGTCAGGTACTCTATCAAAATGCTGGAAATATGCAGGGAAGAAGACCAAATCCTGCCACCAAGAGTTTAAATCCAGTGACAAGTGACTTAAATAGATTCTGAGTACTGTTAGAGTCAGCAAAGAAATGTTAAACCCAACCAGGAAGGCTTCCTGGAAGAGAGGATCCCTAAACTGAATCCTGGAAGATGAGGACAATTGATATGAGGAGAATTACAAAAGCATATGGAGGGTAAACCTACATAACTCCAAGTCATTATTGCAAATGTATAAAATTTAGCTAAAGTGGAGAGTGAAGGGTGTGTTAGAAGTCAGATCACAAAAGTTGTTGTGTTGGTACATGAAATAGACTTCACCTTATACTGTAAAAACAATGGAAGTCCACCAGAGGACCTAGGCATCCTGCACAATCTAGATGAGTGCACCCGATTGCAAGGCTTAGCCATCTCCAGACACTGATCAATTTCTTTAGGTAGTCACACAGGCAAATAAGTAGGTCTAGGGCACTACTATCCTCTTAACCCGTAGGGGAATGAGAACTAGCTTTGTCTGCTTCTTGCTATATTGTTTACTACTTGTTCAAAAAGTACTGGGCCCTTGGTCCTGAGTTCATCTTAGAAGTAAACCCACTGCATAGGTAGCACTCATGGGCCTATTGGGTCACTCTCCTGCACTTAAGGGCAAGGAAAATTAATGCAAATATGTTAATGCTCATGATACTTGCTTAGCCATAGGTAATAAAGTCCTTTCTTTTCTTCCTGCCCCAGAGTCTTTTACCAGCATCCAAAAAATCTGGCAGGGTAACTTTTTAGCTTGCTAGTAGGGGTAAAATCTCAAACCCTTCACAGTATTCAACACGTGGTTGCAGTACTAAGAGAAGATTTGAGTAAGAGAGAGTTTCTCAACCTCTATATTATTTACATTTTGAGCCAGATAATTCTATGTTGCTGACGTGAGGGGTGGGACTGACCATGCAGCTTCCCTGTCCTCTTACTACAAGATTACAGTAGTACCCCTCAGTTCTGACAACCAGAAATGCCTCCGGACATTGCCAAATGTTCCCTTGAGGGCGGCAAAATCACACTGGGTTGAGAAACACTGAAATAGAGGAAAGACTAAGATTAGAGGACTCAGTAAGGACAGTATTGGGATATCTAAGACTAAAGTTTGAACTAGGAGGGTGGTAATAGGGTTGGATAAAAGAAAACAAATTTAAGGACTAGTCTGAGGTCTGATTAACATGATGCATCAATACAGTGGACAAAATGTCTGTGGAAAGTCAGGATTATTAAGATCTCATTGGATTTATATCATTACCAAGCAGGGAGTTAACATAGCCCTGGGTCAAGAGCATGAGTGCATGCAGCTATTTTACCAGATGAATGCACAAAGCTTTTTTCCTGATAGGGATTGGGGAAAAATGCTTTTGCCTGATCTATATCCACATTCTAGGCTCCAGATGCTATATTCATCTGTTTTAGCAGAGATGCAACACCCACCACCACATCTGCAACTCAGATGACCCCTTGGTTAACTTTATGGTAATCCACCTTTATATCAAAAAGATATTTGGTTTTTGGAGGACTTAAGCTGGTGATTAAATGGATATATGATGGGTATCACAACTCTTGTATTCTTTAAGTCTTTGAGGATAGTACTGATTATAAACAAATCTTTTCTAATTGAAATTCACTTTTGCTTCTGATTTGCTGCCTTGACCAGAATCAGAGAAGGGGTAGTGTCACGAATAGTCACTACCAACTTCCCAATAATGCAAGTGCCCTCTTCACTGATGTATTCTTTACATCTTGCTTTCAGGAAGAAATCCTCCGAGATCTGCTAAAGCATATAGCCAGTGTGTTCTCTGGTTGAGCATTATTAATCAATTATGATGTGCCTATCTCTGAGTCTTTGACTCTTTTCTGAAAACTCTTCTAAGGTAGTTCCTCAGCTCTACCTTATTTACTGTAAGCCATTGTTACTTCTATTCTTCAAAGCGTCATGACATAAATGGAATGATTTTAAACTCCAACTCTCATTTTGAATCCTGAGTCATCAGAGAGTGCCCCATATAAATAAACCTTTGTCTCTCTTATATTCCGCCTTACCTGGTGTGATGGTGAGGCTCATGTGTCAGCTTGGCCAGGTGATGGTGTCCAGTTGTTTGGTCAAGCAATCACTGACCTGACTGTTACTATGAGGACATTTTGTGAATTTAAATCATCAGTAAGTTGTTTGCTTCTATGGCTGATTACATATACAATCAACTGAGGAGATTGCCTTCATCAACGAGAGAAGTCTCATCCAATCAGTTGAAGTCTTTAAAAGAAGTAATGATTTCAGCAGCCAAAGGAGAGAATTTTCATCTCAACCTCAGCCAGCCAACTTCTCCTAGGAAATCATCAAAAACCTGCCTGTGGGGGATGGATGTGGCTCAAATGGTTGGGCATCTGTCTCCCATATGGAGGGACCTGGGTTCGATTCCCAGGATCTCTGGGTTAAAAAAAAAGAAAAAAAAAACCTGCCTGTGCTATGGAATTTGGCCCCATCCATCCCCACAGAGACATAAGATGATTCTTATAAAATTTCATAATCTCCTATTGGTTTGCCTAGAGAACTCTGATTAACACAACTTTGATACTGGGAGTGGTTCTTGAGAAACAGAATCTAAAGGATGAGATTTCTGAATTGGTTCTGGAGTTTTGGGAATTGGTTCTTGAATCTGATTAGATTCAAAGGCACTAATGATTCTATTTCCAATAATCAAGATGTCACTGATAACCCATGGCATGAGTTGGCAATAGAGATACACAAAATATCCCCACTGAATATAACTACACAAATGCTTATAAAAGGCAAAGATCTGGGTGAGAGTGTTTTTGACACCTTAATAGAGATTTGTGGAGTTAAAAGTTATAATAATGTTGGCTGGTTGTTCCAAATATGCTGGAGACAAGTATGAAAAAAAAAAAAAAGGATGAGCTCAAGTCTTCAAATTCATAAACTAAATGAGGCATGAAGGATGACAATGTTTCTATGTGTGCTCTGAAGGAAAGTTTTATTATGTGTAGCCACAGATTTAAGATTTCTGAAAAACACACCCAAAGTCTTATTGTGTGAGTAGTTGAATTACAACATAAACTAAAATCACAACCTTGCAGGGTATCTGTTGTTAAAGTGAGGGCATTGATTGGAAAAGAATAGGGTTCTGAAAATTAGATTACGTTCATAAGGGTTGATAAAGATGGTGGTGGGGACATTGCAACCCTAAATTTTGCAGAGTTTTTGTCAGATAAACGTGTAAGGGCCTCCCCTAAGGAACCAATCACCAGACCTCCAGTCTGAGGAATCTGCCATCCAACATCCACTTGAAGAGATTAACCCTGTTGTTCCAGATAGATCTGTAACCGCTTCCCCTGAGTAAACAGCCCTCACTCCTCTATCTGAAGAAATAAATCTGTTTCACCAGATGAAACTGCAATGGAATGTCCTAGTCCTTCTCATTACCCACTCCAACCAGTCCTCTTTCTTCCAGACCTATAACTAGACTAAAATCCCAACAGGCCCCAAAAGATGAGGTAAAAATTGTGACCCATGAGGAAGTACACTATACTCCAAAAAAACTGCATGAGTTTTCCAATTTATATAGACAAATATCACGGGAATATGTGTTGGAATGGATATTTTGGGTACAGGATAATGGTGGAAGGAAAATAAAGGTGGAACAGGCTAATTTATTGATATGGGTCCACTAAGCAGAGATTCTGGATTCAATGTTGTAGCTCAAGGGGTTACAAAGGGCTCTAACAATTTGTTCCAGTGGCTGGCTGAAACATGGACCAAAAGATGGTCAACATTACCTGAGGTTGAAAAGCCAGAACTGTCCCGGTATAATGTAAATGAGGGGATTCAGGGGCTTAGAGAGATTGGAATGCTAAGTGGATATATCATGTAAGACCTGCTTACCCACACCGGAATGTGGAGAGGATACACCCCTCACCAGGACTGTGAGGAATAAGTTTGTGAGACTAACTCCATCTTCCCTGGAGAGGTCTGTGGATGCTCTTCTCTATAGATCAGATATTACCATGGGAACTGCTGTCACTGAACTGGGATCCTTAAACACAATGGAGATGATCAGATCCCAGGTTAGCAGAAGCCAAGTGGCAGCATGTAATCTACAAAGACAAGGTGGGTGTGGCTACCACGATGAGCAACAGACTCAAGGCAAGAATCAAAATAGTCTGAGTTGAAGAGACTTATGCTGTAGAAAATAGATCATTGGGTACCTAGAAATAAAATATGGGTAGTCTACTAAATTCCTACTTTATCTGTATAAGCAGAAGTGTTCTAGGTCAAGTGAATAAACGTCTCATTTGAATTATGAAAACAGAAAGTTAAATTCCCTTAATTAATTCCCAGATTTGAGACAGTTTACAGACCCAGAGCCCCTGAATGAGGGGAAACCCAAGTCCACTTGGGAAATGTCCCTATTATACTGCAA
Organism: Tolypeutes matacus; assembly: GCA_026826555.1. NCBI lineage: Eukaryota > Metazoa > Chordata > Mammalia > Cingulata > Chlamyphoridae > Tolypeutes > Tolypeutes matacus. Next base: position 14,442,345 of record JAKSZT010054416.1, read on the forward strand.
AAATTTATACCATTAATCTTCCTTGCAGTCTTCCCCGTATAGACTTCCAACATTTTACCAGGGTAACTATGCATTGGGGAAAAGAAAATGACCAGATATTTTGGGGATAATTAAACACTGGTTCAGAAGTAACATTAATTCCAAGAGACCCAAAATGTCACTGGGGTCCACCAGTCAGTAGGGGCTTATGGAGGTCATAAAATCAATGGAGTTGTAGCTCAGGTCCATCTCACAGTGGGTCTAGTGGGTCCCCCAGGCCCATTCTGTGTTTATTTCCCCAGTTTCAGAATGTATAATTGTGCTAGACATACTCAGCAACTGGGAGAATCCCCACACTGGTTCTCTGATTGTGGAGTGAGGGCTATTATGGTGGAAAAGACCAAAAAGAAGCCATTAGAACTGCCTCTATCTAGCAAAATAGTAAATCAAAAGCAATATAGGAGGGCAGTGTGTGTAGCTCAGTTGGTTGAGCACCTACTTTCCATGAACAAGGTTCCAGGTTCAATCCCCAGTACTTTCTAAAAAAAAAGAAAGAAAGAAAGAAATACTGGGTTCCTGGATAGATTGCAGAGATTAGTATTAGTGCCACCATCAAGGACTTGAAGGATGCAGGAGTGGTGATTCCCACTGCATTCACATTCAAATCTTCTATTTGTCCTGTGCAGAAAACAGACGGATCTTGGAGGATAGTGGTGGATTATTGTAAACTTAACCAGGTGATGAAGCCAGTTTCACCTGCTGTTCCCAATATGGTATCATTGCTTGAGCAAATAAACACATCCCCTGATGGCTTGTATGCAGTTATTGAACTGGCAAATGCTTTTTTCCCCAATTGATGTTAGTAAGGACCATCAGAGAGAGTTTGCTTTCAGCTGGCAAGGCCAGCAATATATCTTCACTGTTCTAACTCAAGGGTATATCATCTCTCCTGTCTTATGTCATAATATTGTCTGCAGGGAAATTGATCATCTTTCCCTCCCAAAAGACATAGCACTGGTCCATTATATTGAAGGTATCATGTTGATTGGACTTAGCAAGAAGTAGCAACTACTCTAGACTTATTGATAAGGCATTTGCATGTCAGAGTTTGGGAGATAAATGCAACAAAATTACAGGGGCTTTCTACTTCGATGAAATTTCTAGATGTCCTAAGGTGTGGGGCATGTCAAAATATCCCTTCTAAACTGAAGGATAAGCTGTTGTGCCTCCTTTGGCCAAGAAAAAGACAAAACACTTAGCTAGCCTCTTTGGATTTTGGAGACAACATATTCCTCATTTGGGTGTGCTTCTCTGGCCCATTTACCTAGTGACCAGAAAATCTGCTAGTTTTGAGTGGAAACCAGAACAAGAGGAGGATCTGAAACAGATACAAGCTGCTGTGCAAGCTGCTCTGTCACTTGGGCCATATGATCCAGTAGATCTAATTGTGCTGTAAATATCAATGGCAATTAGAGATGCTGTCTGGAGCCTTTGGCAGGCTCCTATAGGAGAATCATAACACAGACCCTTAGGATTTAGAGCAAAGCCTTGCCATCTTCTGCAGATAATTACTCCTCTTATGAGAAACAGCTTTTGGTCTGCTGCTAGGCCTTTGTAGAGACAAAATACTTAACCATGGTCCACCAAGTTACCATGAGACTTGAGTTGCTAACATGAGTTATGTGTTGTCTGACCCAAACCATGAAGTTGTGTGTGCACAGCAGCAGTCCATCATGAAATGGAAATGGTATATATGAAGTAGGGCTCAAGCAGGTTCTGAAGGCACAAGTAAGTTACATGAGGAAGTAGCCCAAATGCCCAATGGCCCTCATTTCTGCCACATTACTTTCTCTTTCCCAGTCCGCACTACAGCCTTTGGAAGAATTCCTTAAAATCAGTTGAATGAAGAAGAGAAAACACAGGCAGCACTGCATCCCTTTTCTGGAACATCCTTGAAGGACAGTGGTGAGGGGGAATCATCTCAGTGGGCAGAACTTCAAGTGGTGCACCTGGTTGTTCATTTTGCTTGGAAGGAGAAATAACCAGAGGTGCATTTGTACAGTGATTCATAGGTTGTTGCCAATGGTTTGGCTTGTTGGTCAGGGTCTTGGAAGAAACAGGATTAGAAAATTAGTGACAAAGAGATCTTGGGAAGAGGTATATGGCTAGACCTATCGGAGTGGGCAAAAAAACATGAAGATATTTATGTCCTATTTGAATGTTCACCAAGGGTAGGTGTCAGCAGAGAAAAATATTAATAAATCAAGTGGATAAGATGACCCAATCTGTGGATAGCCGTCAGCCTCTTTTCCCAGCTACTATTGTCATTGCCCAATGGGCTCGTTTGTTCTAAATAGAATAGAAATATACTACGGTTAAGGACTTCCCTTCTCTGCATGCAATGTTTCTGCCAAAACTACCGTCTGTGGACTTACAGAATGCTTAATGCACTATCATGGTATTCCACACAGCATTGCTTCTGGTCAAGAAACTCACTTCACAGAAATCATTGTGCAGGAAAGTGTATATGCTCAAGGAATGCACTGGTTTTATCATGCTCCTCATCATCCTGAAGCATCTGGCTTTATAGAACTGTGGAATGGCCTTTCAAAGACTCAATTATGATGCCAGCTTGGTAGCAATACCTTGCAGGGCTGGGACAATGTTCTCCAGGAGGCTGTGTATGCTCTAAATCAGCGTCTACTCTATGGTGCTGTATCTCTCATAGCCAGGATCCATTGATCCATGCATCAAGGGGTGGAAATGGGAGTGGCACCATTCACTATTACCCCTAGAGATCCACTAGGGATTTTTGCTTCCTGTTCCTGCAACCTTAAGCTCTGCTAGTCTACAGGTCTTAACTCCAAAAGGAGGGGTGCTTCCACCAGGATACACAATGATGATTCCATTGAACTGGAAGTTAAGACTGCCACCTGCCCACTTTGGACTCCTCATGCCTTTGAATTAACAGGCAAAGAAGGGAATTACTGTACTGGTTGGGGTAATGATCCTGAATATCAAGGGGAAATAAGATCACACAATGAAGGTAAATAAGAGTTTGCCTGGAATACAGGAGATCCCCTAGGGTATCTCTTAGTACTACCATGCTCTGTGATGAAAGTCAATGGAAAACTGCAACAACCCAATACAAGCAGTTCTACAGTGGCCCAGAAACTTCAGGAATGAAAGTTTGAGTTACCCCACCAGGCAGAGAATCATAGCCAACTGAGGTGCTTGCTGAGGGTAAAGGGAATATGGAATAGCTAGTAGAAGAAAGCCATGATAAATAAGAGCTAAGACTGACCATGTCACCAGTTACAGAAATGAGGACTGTAATTGCTATGAATACTTCGTCCTTGTTTTGTTAGGAGTATGTTTGTATATATACAGAAAGAAAATCTTTTTCTTCCCTATCTTATCCTCTTATCATATGACATAAGTTGTATTAGTTTCATGTCATAATATTCAAGTTATAAGATATTAAGTTTAAGAGTGAATATTACCCAAGGACTGTACCCTATTCTGGAGAGATTTAGTATGTTTCAGGTTGTACACAGGTCAGTTGAGTATTGTTAGGCAAAAATATGTCTGTTATTGTTTTTATTTAGAGATTAAATATGATTTAAGGTGAAATGTATGACTGTGAGGTTGATGAGGGATGGACTTTGATGTTTAGACTCCAGTGTAAACTTGTCAATGTGGCCAAGTAATGATGCCTTGTTGTTTGGTCAGGTAAGCACCGTCCTAATTGTTACTGTGAGGACATACATTCTGAGGACTTAAATTTTCAGGAATTTGATTGTATCTATGGCTGATTATATCTACAATCAACTGGAGACATTGTCTACAGCAATGAGAGACATCTTATCCAACCAGCTAAAGTATGATTTCAGCAGTAAGAAAAGAGAATTTCCATCTCTACTTCAGCCTGCCAATATCTCTTGAAGAATTCAATGAAAACCTTCTTTGGAGCTTCCAGCTTATAAACTATCCTATAGAACTTGGACTTGTGTATCCTCACAGCCCTGTGAGACAATATTATACATATATTTTCTATCGGTTCTACTTCCCTAGATAACTCTGACTAATACACTTGGCATCCAGACACTGGGAGGATACCCTCCTCTAGCAAGGAGGTAGAGGTCACTTAGTTTGGCCTAGAACATTCAGGAGAATCTTGGGGTTCAATATTCTCAAATGCATCAGTTTTAGTTTGCTAAAGGCTGCCAATGCAGAAATGGGCTGGCTTTTACAATGGGAATTTATTAAGCTAAAATCTTACAGTTCTGAGGCTGTAAAATGTCCAAATCAAGTCATTATCAGAGAGGCTGTCACAATGAAGTTTGGCTGTTGGTGGTCCTGGACTCTTGCCATGAGACAAGGCATAATGGTGGCTCTGCCAGTCTCTGCCTTCTCCTCCAGGCTCACTTTCTCCCCAAACTCAGCTGTGGACAATCAGGTAGAAGGAGGGATTTTTTTTTTTTTTTTTCAAAATATTCTCTCCAAAAATTCTCTACAAAACTCTTTTATCAACTCTATACATACTCTATGAGTATACTCATATATTCTGTATATAGTATATGAACTTTAAGAAACATCTAACAAATGCTTGGCCACCTACTTATTTCAAATTCTCCATGGTGGTCTACTTTATAATGCACTGTGGTCTGATAGCTACTGTAATTGGGCCTCAAAAAAACTGAGACAGGAAGACCCAAAAATTAGGGGAAAAAAAGAAAGTAAAGAAAAATTAGAGAAAAGGAAAATATGCCCCATAACCCCAGCAACCACAAACAACCAACAACTTCATTTGGCTTTATTTCTACTCAGTTGTGTTTTTGTTTGTCTGTTTGTTTTTGTGCATATGGCTATTTACATTTTATGCTCATACTCTATATACAATTTTCTATTGGGATTTCTTTTGACTTAACTCTGGCTTTTTTTCCATATGATTTTAAATTCTTCACAAACATAATTAATAGGGATAAACTAGCCCACAGTGGAGATGTACCACAATTTATTTTACACATCCCCTATTGCTAAATATTATGATTGCCTCCAATTTTAGCAATTATGAATATTAGTTCCTTTATATAACATTTTCTTCTGGGTTTAGAATCTATTCACAGAGGCATAATAATTGGCTTAAAAGTAAATCCTTAAGCTTTAAATGCCTCTCACTGGTCTAAAACCATGTCCCTTCACAGTTGTTTTATCTTGGCAAGATAACCTTTGAGAAACATTGACGAGGGTCCAAAGAGTCCAGAGGCTGATGCTCCAGTCTCCTGGCCACTTCAGCAATCTTTGGAAGGAGAGGTAGAAGCCCAAGGTGCAAGAACCCTCACTGCTGACATGTATTTTCATGGAATGGTTTTGCCTTAAATAATCTGCTCAATTTACAGAATTGAAAAGTGATATACCATTAAAGACTCAATATTTAGTTTTTAGTAACTAAAAGAGTTGCAAGGTAATACAGGTCACATAAAGAAGTGAAGAGGGCTCAGTGAGGATGGCAGCAAACTGGAAAGCTTGTGCCCCATAAAAGGGGGAAATCACTGCTTAGCCATGGACATGATTTTGCTTGTCACATTTAACAAACAAAAATGAAGGATGCACAGTTACATTTAAATGGCAGATAAAAAACAGATACTTTTTTAGCGTAAGTATGTCCCAAATATTGCACAGGACATACTTACAGTAAAAATTATTTATTGTTTACTGAAATTCATATTTTACTGGTCATCCTGTATTTTATCTGGCAACTCTAACCTTATCCAGGTATTGCCATCTAGGAGAGCAGACCCATGAATGCTAGATCATCATATCTTTCAAGAGAGACTAGAAATCTGGAGATTCTTGTGAAATCTCCTGATTTCTCAAGTTTAGCAACTAGTTCAAAATATTTTAAAATCACATCTGGAGGCCAGATTATGGCAGTACACCATCAGTTATGGACCTCAAATATTATATTATGATCCATAATCCAGACTATGACATAGATACCATTGGAAGGAACAGGTCTAAAGCATATTAACTATGTCTTCTTTAATGTCAGAGATTTTCTGAGAGCAAGTGTAGACAGGAGAAATCCATGTGGCCACAATAGCTTCAGAGGAAGTTGGAAAAAGGAGAAAAAGGTTGGAGAAATTTTGGAGGAAAGAAACTCTGAATACCACATATAAACTCTTCCTTCTTGACTATTTTGGATAGTGTTAGCCCTGTGGCCTAGAAAAGTCAGGGTAGGTCCTTGAAATTCAAATATGTTTAAACAATCAAGTACGGCCAACCATTTTAAGGTAATATCAAAGAAAACATAAATTTCTCCTTTACTCCTAAGGAAGAGTCTCCAAAGAAAACAATGAAAACTTAGAGTTAGCAAACTGTAGCTTAATTTTAAACCTCTATTTGATAATTAAGCATGTTTATGTTTCCTTGGTACTAAAATTGAGACAATTTTAATGGAAAATCCTCTGCATAACTACTAGGTAAGAATGATTTCCTCTGAAGATATGCAAGTCCCAGCTTTCTAATTAAAATAAAATAATGGCTTTCCAATCCATTGTGTTAAGGAGATGTTAAGAGAATTACCATGAAGCACTTCACAAGGAGCACCATTAAAAATGATGAATATAGGTAGCTGAACATTTTGCTGCTGCTAAATTGAATTCAATGAATAGGTGAAAGAGGTTTTATTTACTTGGTGCCAAGTTTTGATGCACCCATATAATTTGTCTGACATGTGCAGTATTACAAGTCAAACAGCTTTGCTCCTGTAAAATAACTCTAGATGCAGAAGTTGCCTGTATGTAATTTCCAGAATTCTATATTCAGATATAGAATTTAATGCTTATTTTTACTGTAATTGGAGTGACAATTCCTTCACAAATAGGATTGAGGTTGCTAACTATTCTTACCTGGAGTCTGAGTTTTCAGTTCTGAGCTGAATTACAGATTTCTTAGCAAATTATTTAATAATTAATCAATGATTGAGTACTAAATACGTATTCAATCAGGGGGTGATATCCAAATATTCAACATCTCATAGGGCTTAAGTATTGGCCAATTAGAATAACTATAGCCCAATCAGAAGAATGTTTGCTGTAAAAATTAAAATTAAAAAAAAATGTAGTCTTGTACCAATATATCAAAATTTTATACCATCCAAAGAGAGGTGCATTAGGGGAAAGAGAAAATCAGGGCTGGACTCTGCTTTCAAGAATTGAGTACAATAATTGATTTTTATACAAGAAGAGCAAACTCTATGATTATCTTGTAATTCACTGACTCATAGGAATAAGGCCCAGGTAAAAGGAAGAGAGAGGAAAATGAGAACGTGGAGCTCACAACCATTCTGTTCTCTGCTTGCCCATAACATCCAATAGGTTGGTGTGGTTTGTAAAATGGCTGCAACCATTCCCTTTTGGCAACCAGGCCCTTTCAATTATAATTTTTTTTTAAAGATATTTAGATTACATAAATGATACACAAAAATTATAGGGATTCCCATATGCCCCACGTCCCACACCTCCTACAACCTCCCACATAAACATCCTTCATTAGTGTGGAACATCACTTGCAATGGATATACACATCCTGGGGCTTTGCCATTAAGCATGGAGCATAGTTCACATTGTAGACCACACTCTGTTCCACACAGTTCTGCATGTTATATGCTGATGTAAAATGGCCTGTATCTGTCGCTGCAATGTCACTCAGGATAATTCCCAAGTCCCAAAATACCCCTGTATTACAATTGCTTTTCCCTCTCCTTGCCCCCAAGGCATCCAGTGACCACTGGCTCCACATTAATGTTGTAATTTCTTCCATTACTTGAATCACAATATGGCTATAACAGAATATCAGTAAGTCTACTCTAGTCCGTAGCTCTCCCTCCAAGCCTGAGGAGTCTGGGATGGTGATGCCCACTCCACCTCCAAGTGAGAGGGGGCTTATATCCCATGGATAAGATGGATGGGATTATCCTGCCTGCAGCTGCAGACTCTGCATTTCCTGGGATGGCCGTTATCCATCATCATATCCCCGCCAGGTGTCCTGGGTGAGTCCATTGAGCTGTAGAGTAGGAGTTGCAGCTGCATTGAGATTCCGGGCCCAGCTGGCACATGGGCAGGCCAAAGACTCCAGTCTCTGGAAGTACACCTACAAACTCCAGCACCACATATAGGTTTGAATACAAGGGACTGAGGGACCGTGTGCAGGGAGGACATATTTGAGTCCAACTCTGACACTCTCAGGAGCACAGATTCCAAAGTAGGGCCCACTGATAAGGCACAAAACTCCAGAGCTATCCACCCTGATATAGGACCTGGATGTCTCCAGAGCCCTCAGGAGCCCCTTTATTTGGAATGATATCCACGTTGGAAGCCTATGAGGTCCTACTGAGATGTGCATAAGCGTTATCTCTGGGGTGACCTCCCAACTCACTTTGAAGTCTCTTAGCCATATGAACTCATTTGTCTTTACATTTTCCCCCTTTTATTCAAGGTCTTTTTCCAGTCATATTGCCAGTTGGCACTAGGTAGTAATCCCTTGTTGCCAGGGAGTGTCATCCCCAGGAGTCATGTCCCATGCTAGGAGGAAAGTAACGCATTCATATGCTGAATTTGGTTTAGAGAGAGGCCACATTTGAGCAACAAGGAGGCTCTCGGGAGGCAACCCTTAGGCACCCCATAACAATAGGATAAGTTTCAGTTTCAGGAGCAAAGACTCATAAGGCTAGTCATCAATAACAAGAGTCTATCAGTGGATCATCCTCTTTAGCCAGACACTGCCCTTGCACTTGGGGAACTGTTGCTCCCTTGGAGAATGTAGTAGAGCTCTCCAGGGTGGGAATTAAGTATTCTCTCATTTATTGAATGATTCTCCACCTACTGTGACCATGCCCTATAAGCATTTGAACAATTTTATATACCTTTTATGTATGTTCAGGTGAACTTCCTCTCAAGAATCCCCCATCCCTGACACCCCCCACCAATGATCCTCTCTCACCCCAGTTGTAACCCTTCTGTGATCCAAAGCTTCTTTAAAGATGAAGCCAATATAATAGCCAAATACAATTAATAGAAAAATTAGATAATACTCATAAGTTTAAATGTAAGAGATAAAATACTTGAAAACTTAGAAAAAAACTAAAAATAAAACTAAATTAGAGGATTGGGATATTCAAAAAATGGGAAAAAGGAATTAAAATAAATTTTTTTTTGACATTTTGCCTTTTATCACTGCAATATCAGGAGCCCAGTCTGCACCGTGGCACCCTCCACCTTTCACTCCCAGTGTCTCACTATTTTTCACTTAATTTTCAAAGAAGTTTTAAGTCACAGCAAAGTCACACACAGAATATAAGAGACTCTCATATACCCAATCTCTTCCCCCTTTGCTCACCCCATATTAAAACCTTTTTGTATGTGGATGATAGCATTGTTATAACTGTTATATAGAAAGTGAAACATAGCTACTAAACATTGCCAATGGTTTACAATATGGTTTGCATTTTAGACTGTACAATTTTACACATTTTGATGTTATTAACTATGTCCTGTGTCCATCACCGTAAGGTAATGAAGAACATTACCACTGACCACTAAATACCCTCTGTTTGATCTATTCTGTTCCTCCCTCCCTGTCCCCCTGGGGCCCACAATGACCCCATGACTTGACTCATTGGATGACAAGATTCATAGTTACATGCAACAAGAGGTCTTGACACACTGGTTTGTCCTTCCCTTTTAGGAACTGCCTTTGCTCATAAGAGACGCCCACCTGCCCATTTCTGGACAAATCAGTCCTCCCAAAGATGGGAGTCCATCTCCTTCCTGCTCATTGTGTGGGTCTCCACCCACTGATACAACACATTATGACAGAATGAACACCCACACACTCCCTAGAAGCCTGCTCCAGATGTGCCCTTTCCCGAATGCCCCCCCCCACAACCTACACCCTAAACCAGTGACACTTCTTTGTTCATTATAATTTTAAGGTTCTGCCTTTCAAAAGTAGCATCTATTTCACTTCCCTTTGAAATTGGGCTGGGGTTATGATTTGTTTTGATCAACAGTGGAAATGATGTGTCAGTTCTGAGCCTTGTCCAAAGGGGCTTTGCATGCTTCCATACTGTTTTTTTGTTGTTGTTGTTGTTGTTGTTGTTTGTTTGTTTGTTTTGGAAACTTGCTGCCACTGTGTGCACAAGCCAGGGCTGGCTGCTGCAGGATGACAGCACAGGGTCCGGTCACCTCTGCTGCCCAGCTGGCCTAGGGGCTGGCTGCTGGATGATGACAGCACAGGGCCCGGTCACCTGTGCGGCGCAGCTGGCCTGCCAACTGACTACAGACACCTGTGGAAACCCAACCACAATAGGTCCTGCACAGATCAGGAGAAGCCCGCAGTTACTCATGACTTGTGGGATATAATAAGTGGTGGTTTTAAGCCATAAATATTTGGAGGGATTTGTTAGACAGCGATTGGTAATTAATACCCTTAACCTGGCTAATTTATAAAAACAAGAAAGTACCAAATAGCAGCTAGAATACAGATATACTAACAACATTCCATATTTTACAGGAGCATGTGGAATGCCTCAGAAATCTGTCAGTCTCTTTTTATTTTTATAATGCTGAAAGATACTAAAAGGCAACTGTTTCAATGAAAAGGGAGAGAATAATAAAGACTGCTTTTATGCTATACTATGGTAAAAAATGGATAATAAATTTGAAATGGATAAACTCTATTTAATTTCTCTTATTGTTGTTAGAAATACGAATTGATAGAAACTATACTTCTAGAAAGCTTTTATTCACTATAGGTCCCAATGTACTGTGTGAAAACCTTCTGATATTGAAATGGACCAAATTTAAAAATATTTCTTGAAAGACATTTCTTGATAAACATTTACCCACAGTGTCACTTTAAAAGCCAATTTACTAAGGATCACTAGGGAAAAAAGCTGACCTTTCTCTTCATTTAAATAGAAATATTTGGGTCCATATGGGACTTTTGATTTAAATGTCATTGATTTTCAACAAATGATAACAAGGATGCTGGCACTGAACATTCCTAGTTATATGTATTTTTTCCTAGAATGCCAAGACAGTACCGAATTAGAGCTGGGAAGTTGTCAGTGAGGGATAAATACTGCATAAGTTTGAGGATAATGAGAGGCTTGAACTTCAGAAAAGATCATAGTTGCTGTTATTTCAAAAGAATTACAAATGAGATAGATATCACTGATTCATAATACAGTGGAATCCTGACAAGATGGCCAACTAGCAGTAGTTGTTGGCCCACTCCTCTAAAATCAACCCTGGAGAAACTATTAGTAAGATAGAAATATAGATCCGAGAAATGATCATGAAAAGAATGAGAAGCCCACGAGAAACTAATGTTAAAAGAATGAAACCAAAGACTGCTATGAAAGTGTGTGTAAGTGTGTATTTGTGTGCACAGGCAAGCAGGGGTGGTGAGAGCAGCCTGTAGTATTCAATTTCTACATTTGAATACTGGCTGAAGTATTCAAATTCTGTTCATGCTTATCCCCCACAATCCCTTGACACAGTTATCATCCATAGATATTATCCATATATATCAGCAGTAATGGTCAGAAGAGAAACATCAGACCAACTGAAAAGCTGTTAGGGTGAGGAATTAAAGCAAGCTGCCCTGCCCTGTCTTAGACATTCCCTCTACCAGGGCTCCTCCCCAAATCTGTTCCTCCCCAAATCCAGAGAACCATTGGCTTAAAAACCTAGAGTTTACCAATACAGCTTCCTACTAAGAATTTACATGTAAATTTCTGACCACCTAAATTACCTGAAGGAGTGACAGTAAAGGACCAGTGCTCAGACTTCCATGGTACCTGGAGCAATCTGACTCATATAACCAATGACCTACTAGACATCTCTATTTGAATGCTTCATTAGACACCTTAGTCTTCATATAGCCAAAAAATAGTTCATCTTTTCCTGAAAATCTGCTTTTTTTTCTGAGTTCCTTTTTTTTTCTTTTATCAGGGAATGGTACTATCATCCATACAGCCATCCAAGTGAGAAATTTGAGAAAAATCCCAGACTTTCACAATGTCATTTTTCACTAAATCATGTCAGTTTTTCCTGCTAAATATCCATTGTCTCCATTCCAACTGCTAGTGCCTTAGATATGCATTTTTAATTTATATTTTGCCATACATAATTTTACTAGCAGGCTGTCATTGTTCCTGACTCCATTATCACAAGAGTGAGCCTCCTCAAACACAAATCTGATCACACAGCAGAAGAAAAACATAAAAGTTATCTTATTTCTACTTTTTCTATTCAATCATGAACATTCTATGCAAATAAGAATCTACAATATTTTTCAAAGACATTCAGTACTTAGCCCCCTATGTTCTAAAAATTGTTCCTAATTAAAGTTATGTCAACTATAATACTATATGAAGGTATCTTTATTGTTTCCAGTTAATTTATAATATTAATGATTTTAATGAATGATTGTGAATTATCCAATGTGGTGGTTTGGAGCTGTATGTACTCCAGAAAAACATATCCATTCCTGTGGGTGTGAACCCATTATAAGTAGGACCTTTTGATGCCGTTATTTCAGTTACCGTGTGGCCCATCTCAATGAGGGAGAGTCTGAATCCTACTGCTGGAATCCTTTATAAGCAGAGTGGGATTAAGATAGAGGGAGAGAAAGCCATTGGAAGCAAGAAGCTGAACATCAACAGAACCCAGAAGAGAAGGGAGAGATCAGAAGAAGCCACCATGTGCCTTGTCATGTGACAAACTATGGAGCATCACCATCCAGCCCCAAAATGCCACAGCCTCCATGAAGAAAGTATCACATTGATGATGCCTTGATTTGGACTTTTTCCTAACCTCAAAACCATGAGCAAATAAATTCCCATTGTTTAAGCCAAATCATTGCATGGTATTTGCTTGAGCTGCCAAGAAAACTAAAATATCCACTATGTGATTTAATGATAATTTAATTTTCTTAATTTATAGCCTGGATATCTACCCTTTTCCAATTTCAAAGGTCAGCCTAATTCTAAAAAAAAAAAAAAAAACACCAAAGAAAATGTTCTTCCTCAGCTTCATGGGTTCTTTTCCTGTTATTCTCAGTGGCAATTGCTCAGCTACCACAATTTTAAGTCCTTTAAACAGGGTGATGATTTCTCTCTATGACAGGAAGTGAGATAGAGCAAGACTTCCTTTTATGTTGTCATCCTGTCTCTTCAGTTTTCTTAAGACAATTAAGTGTGTTTGCACAAGGGCATATGAATATTAAAGACAAGGAATAGTATCAAGGGCTATTATTAGTAGAGAGTGAAATGTAAAGTTCTTATTAATTTTCTCTTCCTAGAGTCCCAAAGTGAAAGCTTTTAAAGAGTTAGTTAACAGTACCCTGTGGGCATTCCCTATATTTAAATCTCTTTCCCTTACCCTAATGTCTGAGGATTCCTTACCCATGAACCTTATTCCAGAAGTCCCTACACTCACATCTTCCCCCTTTCTTTCTTAGGAAGCCCCACCTCTAGCAACAAGTAGTACCTTATTTTCTGTATTCATTCTACCCCTGTCCTACGTATTTGTACAGTTCTATAGCATTCTGTCTGGAGTAGACTCTCAGACTCTGAAGGCCAGTCAGTGACAAAAGTTCCTCAGAATATTGGGGAGAGAGGGGCTTGGGGACTCCAGGTTCTGTGGTTGAGTCTGGGATTTGGTCTTCCAGCTTCGATTTTGATTTTGATGCCCCTACTAATTTGACTAATATGAGATGAAAGCTCATTGAATTTATTTGGTTAAACACAAGACCATCCCCCAGGGTGGACACTAACTTCAGGAGTTAGTACAATTGATAGCAAAGCACATCTCTCTTCCTTAGACATCAGTGAGCTCCTTACTGCACATTTGCACATTTAGTTTCTTTTCTAGTCTTCCTTGAGTTCAAACAATATATCAAAAGGAAATATATTACATATAATAGCTCCTCTTCTTGGAAGTGCTTGAGATTGGTCATTCTAGGAAGGAGTCAAATAAATCCTTTTGCACACTCAGTCTTTCTCTTGAAAGATATTTCTTTTTGCCCTTCTCTCCCTTTCTTAGACTTTGGCAAGTCTAAGCTGTTGTGCCTGCCATATCAGCTCTGATTTCTTTTTACTTATTAGAGCCCAATATGTCAGTGTCTGGCTTAGTGCCTGACATACAACTCCTTAATATATGATGAGTACATGAATAAATAACTGAATGAAGAAACACAGTTCATGGTGAATATGCATGCTTGATGAAGAAAAGGCCTTGATAATTTAATCCTGGAACATTTTACCTGCCACATTCTGTTTTCTGCCAAAAGAAAGGTGTTTGTTTGTTTGTGGTTTATGTGTGTGTCTTTGTTTTGTTTTGTTTTGTTTTGTTTTTCTTTTTTTTTTTTTTTTTTTTTGCCATTTTATGCAATACAGAATATCAGAAACTGGCATTTTGAATATTACTACTATCTTGGAACTAGTGCTCCAAAACAATGCCATAGGTAAGTGAAACTCATAAGGACTTTTATAAGAATAGCTAAAAGACATTGTTAGTTGGGTTTTTGGGAGTTTCCCTAGGACTGGATGCAAGGGCCAAAGAGTACTGCAATTGCATCCTAAGGAGAAGCCAGCAAGCTGCCCGTCCATAATCTCTAGCTTTCCTATTTCGTTCCCAGCTCTTAATGCAACTCCTAGTGCTGCAATGACTGAAGAGTCCCCACATATTCCACATGATCCTCAAGCTGCACCTTCAACCATGAGTAGAAATAGAGCAAAAGGCAGACCAGGAAATGCAGTGGTTGATATCCTCAGCTCCATCTCTCAACCCCAAAATTGGACTTTTAGCTCGACTCCTGATAATATACCAAAAAATATTGACACTTACAAAGCTCAAAAATATCTTTGAGTTAACTAAACAATTCCCTTTAAAAAAAGTAAAGTATGAAAAACATACTAAAATGTTGCTTCAGCACTATTCAGAGTTTTTTGTTTGGTTTTGTGTTGTTTTGGTACAGGGTAAAAAAGAACAAGCTTTGGATAAACAAGATGTATACTTTACTATTATACATTTTGGCCATGTGCCATCTTTAGAGTGAATATAATATTGATTGTGCATCTGCCATAATGATATCTAAGATTAGGTACTTATGGTCAAATAAACAGACCAAGGAATCCTAGGAGCTCCCCATGTCAAAATCCAATATTGCTGAGGTTGGAGGAATAATGAGTATCAGGAAATTTTAAAGTTTATAAAACAAAAGAGAAAACAGCTGTAAAAGATGAGATCCAAATCGACAAATTCATCCAAAGAGAAAAACAGATGTTGCTCAAATTTATTTCCTGTTTTTTCCTGTCAATGATGTAACCCTCTGAACTCAGACATTAAGCCCAGATGGTTCAGCCCAAAGGAGACCTATGGCCAGAGACCTCATCTCAACCAATTTTGGTAAAACTCTATTCTGTTTTTATTATTGTATTCCAGTTCTGCATTTGTGTGATTTTCAATTCCAGAATTGAAAATTATATTTTTAAAAGCTTACTCAGAAAGTATTCATATCTGGCCAGATTCAAGCAAGAAGTGATTATAAAAGATTAACAGAATTAAATCCAAGCAGTGAGAACTTTCCTTGGCAACATACACAGGAAAATGAATTGTAGGATTAGGACTGAAATTTGCATAGCTCATTAGTTAATCTAATATTATAGCCATGGTCTGAATCTATTTAAACAACTACAAAAAATCGCATCACCTCTTTTTGGCACAGGGCTCTGAAAGGTTCATTGCATTTGTAAAGGCACTCTCTGAATTTTTCATTAATCTGTTTGCTGTCATAAATATCACCACTTCTTTAATTCCACCATTCATCCTAAATTAGAGACCTTAACAAGATGTAAAAAGATTTGGCCCAAATCTGGACAGTGCTGAATGTTAGGACTCACCGGAGCATTAAAAGCTGCCAGCTTCACTTTTTACCGTAGTTTGGTGTACTGTAAAGCACATTCTTCTAATGTTTAAAGCAAGTAAACAAATTAACTAGCAACATTTTTTATTTTTTAAAAATATTTGGAGATCATCTATGTTTATTGAATTAAAGTACATTTCAAAATTATTTTATTTTTTATTTTTTATTTTATTTTTTTTATTGAAGTATATCATTCATACAAGTACATACATAAACAATAAGTATATAATGAAAGTTGTGAACTTACAAAACAAACATGCACAACACCACACAGGGCTCCCACACATCACCACAAATACCTTGTGTTGTTGTAAAACATTTGTTAGAAATTATGAAAGAATATCATCAAAACATTACTACAGTACTAACTATAGTCCATACCTTACATTTGCTGTATTTTTCCCGCAACCCACTCTATTATTTTTTTTCATTTATTTACTTTTATCCATTTTTACTCCCCCCACCCCCATTTTTGCTGTTTTTGTGTCTGCTGTGTCTGCTTCCTGCCCTCTTGTCTCATCCTTCTCCTCCTGTCTTCACCGGGATTTGATCCTCAGAACCTCCGATGTGGGAAAGAGGCATCCTACCACCTGTGCCACCTTAGTTCCTGGTTTTTTTGGTGCATCTCATCTTGGCTTTCCCTTGTGTCACTCTCCTGTTATGTCATCATCTTGCTGCTTGGCTCGGTGGGACCTGATGGCACACCTGTGCGCAGGGCCTGGTGGCCCGTGCACCTTCTATATTCTTCTTTTTTTTTTTATTTTTACCAGGAAGTCCCGGAGACCAAACCCAGGTCCCTCCATATAGGTGATGGACGCCCAACCATTTGATCCACATCTGCCCCCCTGCTATATCTCTTAAGGTTGACCAAAGGTATCTAGAGTTACAGTCATTTCCCATACAGAATGGTCATATAATAAATCAGGCTTAGTTTATCACCAGCATTCTAAAAACCAGACCTAGGGAGAAAAACTAGGTCTGGGGACACATGCATGATTTCTAATATAACGAATGTTTAGCCTACCCTGATTATCACAAAATCAGGGCAGCGAGAATAGTCACATAAAATAACTATTTTATAGTATTTTTTAAAGTTATTTAGCAATGTATCAAAAGTCTCTTTAGAAAAGTTAATTCATTTTGCCTAGTATTTATACTTCTAATAAATTATTTTATGATTCTAATGTTCTATGAAACAATTACAGACTTGGACAAGGAATTTATACAAAGGCACTCATGGTAGCATTGTTAATGTTTGCAATGGAATGAAAACCACCTAAATGACCCAACTGAAGGAAAGTAATTAAGATTTGTCTATAATACATATATACATAAATGTAAATGTAAATATAAAATAAGCATGCATATAATATATATATTACACAGCCCTTCAAAATAACCTATAATAACAAATGAAAGTAATCATTGTATAATATACAGAGGATAGGATATAACATTCACTTTGTTTCTATATCATGATTCAAACTGTAGCAACCATATGTTGTATATGATAAGAAAAAACAAAATAAAGGCAGTTTGAGTACCTGTAATTTTCACAAGAAGGCAAGCTTACACAACCTTCTGGATGGCACCAAGTATAGGTTTAAATAGAAAGGACAGCTGAGTCATGTGTAGGGAAGACATAATTGAGACAACTCTGTCACTCTCAGGAGCACAAAGTCCAAAGTATGCATATATTCATGTCTTTTGGAAAGTCTATGAAGTTTTCTATCATATTTTATTTGACGATTCCTTTTGCCTCTTTCTCTCTTTCTTCTCTTTCTGGGACTCCCATATTGCACATATTGGTAGGCTTCATGGTGTCCCAGAAGTCTCTTATGCTTTTTCCACCTTCTATCATTATTTTTCTTTCTGCTCCTCCATCTGTGTTCAGTTTTCTTTCTTGTCTTCCAGTTTTGATTCTTCTGCCAGCTGCAATATGCTGTTGAAACCCTCCTGGGAATTCTTCATTTTAGTTATTGTGAACTTTAACCCATTAGTTCTGTTTGGTTCCATATTTTAAAATTCTCTCTCTTTATTGAGAGTCCTATATTGTTCATTCATTATTTTTCTGATATTCTATAGTTCTTTTTCTGTATTTTTCTTCATCTCCCTGAGCATATTGAAGACCTTAAAGATCATTTTTTAAAAGTCTTTATTTGTTGTGTCCAGTCTGGTGTCCTTCATAGATGTTTTCTGGATTTTTATCTTCTTCCTTTGGCTGGGCCACCAATTTCTGTTTCTTTGTTTGTCTTATAGTTTGTTGCATACTATACATTTTAATATTTTTAAATGTTAACTCTGGGATTTATTTCCTATCATGTCTGTTTCTTTAGTTTGTATCCAGGTAGTAATATGACAGAAATTTTCTTAGTGCAAAGAACTAACAAAACCAAGCAAACCTAAGCAAAATACACCTTTCATTGTCTTTGAAAATTGGTTTTGTGTTGGGTGGTGCTCTCTGTTAGAGTTCAGCCCTCCTATCAGGAAAGTCAACCCCAGATGAATGCAAATTTTAGGGTCCTTCCTGTCTTTTCTGAGCCTGTTTCTTGTCCAGGGCTTTTGCTTGCTAGTAGCCTGAGTATTACCCCTGTTTACAGGAGTTTTAAAGGCCCCTCTCTTTCCCAGGAAACAGAAATTCTCCTTCTCCCAAGTTTCCCACTGCAGGACTTAGAGTGGGTAAGCCTTTGCCCCAGGCCACCTGCCTCAATTTTCTTACATTGCTTTCCTTGTCTCAAGCTGCTTTTGCCTAGAGGAAAAATTCTGGGAGAAGGGCATTCCAGAGAAGAGTTTCCCAAGTCAGTGTTTCTGAGTTAGAACAAGACCAGCAACCTCAAAGGTAGCACAACCAGACTCCAAACTGTCCCTGGAAAGGGGATGAGGGAAGGGCCAGGAATAGCTCCAGGAGCTTCTTCCACAGTTTCCCAAAGCTGCACTTTCTTGATTCAGGACCTGCCCAGCAAATGTAGTCTTTCAACTGTTCTTTGCAGCTCTGAGGAAGCATACCATATCTAAACCTCCTCCACTGCCTTTGTCTGGGGATGGGTTGCAACAATAGTCATCTTTAGAGGTAGAAGCTGGTCCCCCAGCATTCCAAACTAGATCATCAAAAGCAGTGGTCTGCAATAGGGGACCTGGAGAACTGGGTTCTTTTGTCCCTTTCTGGAACCAGCAAGCTACACAATCCTATTAGTGCTGGATCCTATTACTGCCTGCTGTAAAAGTGGGGCATGGATTACGATAACTTCCCCACAGAAAGTACAATTTACTGGCATTTACTGTAATTTATCAGCCTTTTCCTTCTGTTTTCCTTAATACTGTACAGTGTTCTGCTGGACTTTGGGGTTGCAAAATAGTTTATTCAAACTGCTCCTGGCTATATAATAGTTATTCTGATGGAGGGACTGATTCCAGGAGTTTCCTACTCCACCAATTTCTCACAATTGTCTCTTCATTGTGTTTTGTTGTTTACATACTAATGTCACATATATTATTACATTTGATCTCCTCAACATCTCTAAGAATTGGTTCATATGCACTTAATACTAATTTTTCACTCTAACTTGAGAGGTTACATAGTAAGGTAGTGTAAGTAAGAAAATTCAAACTTAAGTGTTATCTTCCTTTAAGTCTAGAATCCTTGTCATACATCTTAAAGTATCGATTTTCTGAATTTGGAGATTAGTCCAGGATGTTTGGCAATTAAATCCATGAGTTTAACCTCATTAACTTAATGTTCTAACTATGTTAATTAAACTAAGAGACAATCATAATCAGAAATTGAATTCTATCTGAAAAACATAAAAGATCCTGAAAAATCTTTTCTTCGGCCTTCAAACTCATCAAACATTACTAGGCAACCAAATGAAATTAATGTAATAAGAGTAATGTACAGCTTATTTTGTTTGTCATCTACCAACAACCTTTACAAGGCCTGAAGTAATTTCAGTGAAATAGATTTCCTTAGAAATCTTAGGGCTGAAGGTTAGTTGCATTTAGGATATTAATAAGAATGTTGAGAGGGAGAGCGGCAAGATGGCGTTGGTGTAGGAGGGCGCACACTGCAAGATCGCAGAGCGAGGCAGATTGTGGACGGGGTCCTGCCCGGCTGTGCTGTGCACGCGTGGAGTGAGAAGCTTGGGACATCTATCTGCGCCGATCGGCGGCGTGGACCGAACGGTAGAGATTCGTGAGTTTTGAGGCTGCCGGTGGAGGCTGGCACAGGCGGCTGAGCCCCGCGGTTAGGGAAAAAAAAAAACAAAAACGGCCATTTTGAGCCGCGGGCGGGGCGAAAAAGTTTTATTTTCTGGGGATCTGACTGCCTGGCGCCCCTTGGACCTTGTGTGAACAGAGCAAACGAGCTAGTCAGCACCAGGTGAACCGGAGGGGGGATTTTGGTCGGGAAACGCAGCTGATTTCCCTAGCCACCCAGGGATAAGACCCGGGCCACTGAGGAGCCAGGAGGAAGGGACACTTCCCAAAAAAGGGAGGGTTCAGTTGGAAGACAGGGAAGGGTATTTTATATTTTTAGACATTGATCTGGCTGCCTGCACCGCCCCATAGCTTTGGGGAGCAGATAAGCCGACCTGAAGCAGAATTAGGCTGAGAGCAGACGCGAATCTGCACTCAAACTGATTTACTGAGCAGCCCGGTGACGCTGAGCTCAGCGCCAGAAGGGGCGGAATCCGCCATCTTTAGCACTCCTCACTGACTAACATCAGAGTTTCAGCTAACCTGGGGAGTCCGGAAAGTGGGACGTGCTTGATTAATTTCCATGGGCCCAGCTAGGGTCCCTTCCGTAAGGGGGTTGGTCTAGAAGAGGAATTATTTTGGGTCCTGCATTTGGCTAAAAAAAAAAAAAAAGTGAGGTCACCTCAACAAATGAAAAATAAATTCTTTTTAATTTAGTTTAATAGCTAAAAGCTGCTTCAGGACCTGCATATAGAACCCTGTGGGGAAATTCATTGATAAACACAAGTAGGCAGTAAGGATCCACGTGGACCCTAGGGGAATCATTGACCCCCCTTAGCTCTGTTTGACTGCTTGCCTGTGTGGATCTTTGGTTTCTCTCTGTTACTTTGTGCTCTATTGCTATTATTCCCATTTTCCTCCCCCCTTTCTTTTTCCTTCTTTTTTTTTTTTTAAATAAGTGCTGCCAGCTGGTTGCTTCTTTGCTGGGCTTCTTATTCAGTAATTTCCCACTCGCTGTATATATTGATTCTGTATTACAAACTATCGCTTATCCTTCCTGCATGTTTCTGCCTTCTGTTTTCTGTTGTGGCTCTTAGAGACAACATTTTTTCATAGGCCCACAACTTAAGGGTGTCAATTTCTAACCCATCTATTTTGTTTTCTTATTCTTCTTTTTTCTTTTTATTTATTAGTATTAACTTTTTCCTTTCAGACCTTTCTCTACTATTTCTCTCCCTCCTCATAATTCTAGCCTTCTGAATCACTATATATATATATTCCTCCATTTGTTTTCCCAGTCCATTGTAGGAACTCCATATTTTTTCCTAGTACTCTACACTGCCGAAAAAGTTAAATATTCATCTCATTAAGTCTCATTTTGCCCCTCTTCTAACTTTTATCAATATTTCTATAATCCTTCTGCCTTCCTTACATCTTTTGATTCCTCTGGCCCTAACCTTTTGCCTTCAAGGGAACATAGAAAGAAGCAAGGAAATAAAATAAGAGGAAAAACTGCCAAAGAGAAAACTTAACTCACACACAGAACCAACAGCTAAATAAAATTCTAGAGCATAGAGAAAAGCTAATCAACTGAACAAACCCATCAAGATAATATGATGACCAGAGGGCAACAGAAAAATACAAATGACTCTGAGAAACTGGAAAACATGGACCAGTCCAGTGCACAAAATAAAAACCAGGAAGCAATGCAGTACATCGAACAACTAATCAAAGCTATCCAAACAAATATCATGGACCAACTTAAAGAACTGAAGGAAGAGATTAAGGATATAAAGAAGACTCTGGGAGAACATACTGAAGAAATAGCTAACACACCTAAAAAGGTAATGGATATGATGGCGAACAAAGACACAAGTCAAGAAATGAAAAAGACGCTGGACTCACATGGCAGCAGAATCGAACAGGCAGAGGAAAGAATTAGTGATATGGAAGACAATACAGTTGAAATCAAAGAGATTGTAGAAAAGATAGACAAAAAGATAGAAAAAATCCAGTATGGTCTCAGGGAATTAACCGATAATGCAAGACGCACAAACATACGCATTATGGGCATCCCAGAAGGAGAAGACAAGGGAATGGGAACAGAAGGAGTGTTGAAGGAAGTTATGGCTGAAAACTTCCCAACTCTATTGAGAGAGATGGATGTGCAGATCCAGGAAGCACAGCGCACCCCAAATAGTATAAATCCCAACAGGCCAACTCCAAGACATATACTTGTCAAACTGTCCAATGCTCAAGACAAAGAGAAAATACTCAAGGCAGCAAGAGAAAAGAGAACCATCACATACAAGGGAAGCACAATAAGATTAAGTGCTGATTTCTCAGCTGAAACCATG